>CABHPQ010170114.1:0-65836 GCA_902168405.1 Peromyscus aztecus
TAATAAGCATTGATCCCAATAGGTTTTTTAATACTTTCATTAAGTCTTTGAAAATTATATGATCCCAATGTTACTATTTCATCTAATGCTCCAATTTTAATGTATAATTTTGTTTTTATACCAACTACCTTGAAACTTAAAAGGTGTGGTTTGGCCAGAGGTGATGGCACACACCTGTACTGCCAACACTTGTGAGGTATGGGAGGGAGGATTGGGAATTGAAGGGCATCCTCAGCTACAGAGTCAATTCAAGACCAGTCTTAGAGCATAAGGATGGGGATAGAGCTCAGATTTTTCTATAAGGCAGCATTTGAGAGTATTTCAGAATTGTATTTTGTTTTGGTTTGTATTTTTGAAATTAGAGTCTTGCTCTGTGGTCCAGGCTTGCCTCAGCCTCCTAAATGATATTACAGGCAAGTACCACCATGACCAGCTCTCATCATTCCTGAGGTAAATAGACTTCCAACATTTTAAAAAATGATTTTTTTCAATTTCTTTACGTGTATGAGCATTTTGGCTGACTATATGTATGTGCACCATACGCATATCTGGTACCTAGGGAAGCAACAAAAGGATGTTGAATTCCCTGGAACTAGAGTTACAGATGGTTGTGAGACCCCATATGGGTGCTGGGAACCAAACTCAGGTCTTCCATAAGAGCAACAAATTCTTTTAGCCAATCAGCTGCCCCTCCAGCCCCCAACATTTTTACTCTATTCCCCACTATCAAAAAATAATCATATGTATATGTATGTGAGTGTGTGCTACGTATGTGGATGCCTGTAGAGGTCAAGGTGTTATAGATCCCTTGGAATTGGAGTCACAGGCAGTTGTGAGCCTTCTGACCTGGGTACTGGGAATTGAACTTGGATCTTCTTGCAGAATAATACACACTCTTAACCACCAGACCATCTTACCAGTCCCTGACACTTTACTCTATTCCTCTCTGTTAAAGAATGAGGAGCTAAAATGTATATATATAAACATATATTAACTATTTATCTAATCAGCTCCCTGCTTATTGGGTGGGCTTATTAGGAACATTAGTATCTTTTGAACTTGTTATAATAAAGCTTTCCTACAAACATACAGATCAGTCAGGAAGTGTTTTAATTCCTTTTCTTTCTCAAGTACATGGTACTTTTGCTGTTTAATTCCAAGGCAAGCAGTGTTATCTTAACAACAATGTTTTCTTCTTTGTTTTACCATCTGAGATATTCTTCTGGCAATTTCCTAATGTTGGTCAAATCTAAATGACATCTATAAATTTTACCTGTCTTAGTATTTTTATGATGACAACTTTGAAACTTCTGAATACTTAGTAATAAGAAAGAGGGTAAATGTGTCTGTTGTCATGTTATCTATTATAGGTTGTCAAAAAAGCAGACATGATCAATAAAAACATGACTCATCAGGTACAAGCTGAGCGAGATGCACTGGCGCTGAGCAAAAGCCCTTTTGTTGTTCATCTGTATTACTCACTGCAGTCCGCAAGCAATGTCTACTTGGTGAGTAAACAGCTTTATACTGTGTACTCGGCAGCCAGTGAACCCAGTGATCGAAGAGCATTGTACCTGTGTTTAGCATACTTGCATTTAAATTCTCACTCTCCTACTGACTGGTTTAATGGCCTTGACCAACCTACATGTTATTTTAGTGAGAGTTTTCCAAAGAAAAAGAACCAATCGGATGTGTTTGTATCTATGTAGGGACACAGAGAAAGAGATTTGTTTTAAGGAATCCGATCATTCAACTCTTAATTGGTTGGCAAATCAAAACTACAAGGTAGAGTGTTACTCTAGACTGATGAAGGATTAATGCTGCCATCTAAAGGCAAACTTCCCTTTACTTTGAGAATTATGGTCTTCTCTCTTTGTTTGAAGGCTATTGACATTATGAGGGGAAAATGTGCTTTATCAAAGTCTACTGATTTAAATGTTAACCTCATCTAAAGAATACTTTAGGTGAGTTATAAAAATGATACCTGGTCTAAATACTGGTCTGGTACCGGATGATTTAGTCCACTTCCAATCTTTAGTAAATCTTCAAGTATATTTAGTGGTACAAAGATCTTAAAGATAGCCAGGAATTTTAGAAAGAAAGAAGGTTTTGTAACATAGTGCTGAGCACTTTTTTATTGCATCAAGATGAATTTACAAACAAGGCATTTTTGTTGTCTTATTATTTCTTAACAAGCCATAGTTCAAATGAACGGTAAACAGGATCATACAGTAAGTCCTGAGTGTTTTCTCTAATGGCAGCAGTATCCTTTTGACAGCATAGAATTCTGTTATTTAATCATGAATTTGATAATTTCTTAGATGAGTTTGTTGTTGATGAAATTGTTTCAGGTCTTTGTCTGGTTCTGTTTTCTTTAGTCTAGTAAATTTCAGTATTGGATTGTAATGAACTCTACTGATGAAGCTGATACCTGATGTTGCTAGGGAAATAATTTTGGTATAAGGATGCAAGTTTGTCTGGGAAAGCTAAGCTCCAAAGCAAAGCTAAAAGCTGTGCAAGATGGCACAGGTCTATAATCTCAGCACTTGGAAGGTAGAAGCAAGAACATTGTAAGTTCTAGGCCAGCCTAAGCTATATAGAAGACCCTACCTCAAAAAGAGAGAGAGAGAGATCAGTAAGGTTAAGGAGAGCACCTTCAAATATCTCTAGGTTATAAAACAGTGTGAAATAGCATTCTGTTCTTCGGGTGATTCACTGTAAGAAAATGAATACCAAACAGAAGAGAAACTGACTCCCATCTTCTAAGCCAGTGGCTGCAAACCACTGTAACCCACGACCAAGTCTGCCTGTTATGAGCTAAGAAGAGCATTTGCATTCCTTTTTTTTTAAGCCCTGGGTTCAGTCCCCAGCACCAAATAAATGTGTGGTGGTATGCACATTTAATTCCAGCACTGAGGTGGAGGAAGCAGGAGGATTAGTCGTTCAAACAAGTTTGAGGCCACCCTGGATACAGAAGACTCTGCTTTAAAAAAAGGTGCGGGGGTGGTGTGGGGGCTTGCTGGGGGGAGGACATTGAGGAAAAAAAAATTTATAGACTATTTTTGGAATTTGGGATAGCTCAGGTGGTAAGAGTTCTTGCTGCACATCCATGAGAACCTGAGTTCAAATTCCTGGAGGCCACAATAATCTGAGTGTGATCATAGATGCCCCTGTAATACCAGTGCTACAGTGTCACAAAAACACAGATATCACTGAGACTTGCTGCCCCCCATGCTAGCTCCACATTCAGAGACAGACCTTGTCACAGAAAATAAAGACAGGGATAGAATAATGTCCTCTGGCCCCTGTGAACACACATTTATACCACACAACACCAAGAAAAATCTTTTTCTGGTACTTGAAAATTACAGTGAAATCTGAAGTTCAGACAGTAGGTAAAGTTTTACTGGAACCTAACCGCATCCTTTTGTCTGTTAACTACATCTTCAGCAGTGGTACAGTGGCAGAGTGAAATAGTTGTAATAGAATCCCACAAAGCCCAAAGTGTTTATTATCTGGCTCTTCACAGAAAAAAAAAAAAAAGGTAATATCCTTGAATGCTATGTCCAAAGAAGGTGAGAAAGTTGTCTTGTTACCAGCCTGGACCATATGTTTCCAGGTTGTCATTATCTTGCTCCGAGAATAGAAACAGTTTTGTTCAAAGGCACAATGAATGTGCAATGTAGGTACCTGAAAAAGAATAGCAGATGCTGAGAAATTTGCTCCAGAGCACCTGGTTACTGCCTGTGGCTTCCAGGAAGAAGAGGAGGAGTTGATTTCTAGGAGAGGGATGTGGGTAGTTTTCTGTTTGATTGATAAGCTTGGGTTATGTAAACTTGCCTACTGTGCATGCCCTTTCCTGTGCTGCATCTGATTTTAATTATCTACATGCCCAGTTATGCATAGGCATAAGGTCATAAATAGAGGTTTTTCCCTTAAAATTCCATGTTTAGAACATGGATTGTCTTACTGCGCCAATGTAGAGTGGACTGGTCCTCCACCTCTGGTTTCAGAGTAAGTTTCAAGGTGTGTTTGGTCACAGAGGAAGAGCTAATAAGGACTGCTAGGGAAGTATAGGCCAGGGTGACCTAACTGCTTTGTTTGGAGAGGGTATGTTCATGCAGCTAGATGCAGATGGGTCTCAAGCCAGACATGATCCCGGGGTTGGTAAGCTATCTCTATGCTTGCCTGCTTCTACTTAATCCTTTAATTCTTCCTGAGGCCTCCAAATGCCTTTATAGCATCCTGTTTTATGTGTATGTATATAAAAGCCATGACTGTATCTCTGTGATTGACCCTGACTTAACTTGTTGGCAGCCAGTACCTTCCAATCCTATTAACCAGTAGGTAAGTGGCAGGTGTGATTGCTCAACATAGTAGCTTTTAAAATGTTCTCACTCGAAAATTGCTATAATAATTAAACAGCTATAATATTTTTATTTCTTTCATTTGTTTGTTTTTTGGTTTATTGTTTATAAGTGGTCCTGAGCCCCAAACCCAGGGTCCTACACATGCTAGGGGAGAATCCTGCCACTAAGCTTTATCTCCAGTTCTATTTTCATGTATTCTAGACATTTAATAATAGACATGTCTTACCTATCTAACTTTCTTACTGGTTTAGATCTTGATACTCAAAATGTGCTCCATAGACAAAAAATGGCAACACTATCTAGGGGTTTATTAAAGATCCAGAGGCCTGAAGATATAGCTCAGTGGTAGAGTGCTTGTCTGAGATCCACAAGGCCCAGGGATTAGTCCCCAGGTTGGGGGTTGGAGAGGGGGTGCTCAAAAAGAAAACAAAAACTCAAACTCATCTAATTATTAGTCTTCTCTGGCAGCCATCACCAAAAAGGACTGTATCACCTCTATACTTATGCCAAATATTCATAACATGAATCAAATCATGAGGAAGTAATCAAATGGCCTCAAATTAAAAGGCTTCCTTCTGTAAACATGCCTGTTTTCTTCAACATTGTTTCTACCATGAAAGACGCACACTGAAAATTTGCTCCAGATTAGATTAGAGGAATCTAGAGAGCTATAACAACAAAATGCCGTGTTTTATGGCTCGTGAATGGGCAGTGGGGAGGGGAACTATAAAAGACAGTATTGAGATGGTCATAGAAATACAAACATACTACATATTAGAACTTTATTGCTCTTTGGTTACATAAGGGTGCCTTATTCAGCAATTGATGGCGAGTCTAATGTACGTCAGGTGTCACAGAATGAGCCTGTAGTCTCAGATTTGAGAGGTAAAGGCAGGAGGATTGCAAACCAGGCCAGCCAGGTGTACAGAGGAATACTGTCTTAAAACAGAAGCTTCCGGTACAGTTCATTAACTTCTAAACTTTATCAGCAAATTACTCAGCAAAAACTAATGTACTAGCCAGGTGATTACAGCTATAAAAGAAATCAAGGCAAAAGAGTCTGTGTAACTCAGGGAGTTCAAGACTAGCCTGAAAAGCATATTAAGACCCCATCTCAAAAGAAATAAAATAAAATTATATATTAATTCCAAGTTTGCTGAGGTTATTGTAATTTTTAAATTAAAAAGCTTAATCTAAACAAAATGCATTCATATAAAATAATTATATTAATTTATTAGAGTGTAGATGTTAATATATGTCTTAGGGTTTCTAGTACTATAACGAACATCATAACCAAAAGCAACTTGTGGAGGAAAGAAGGGGTTTTGGGGCTTAATGTGTCCTGAGTCAGTTCTTTGAAGGAAGCTGGAGCCTGGAGATAGGAGCTGATGCAGAGGCTATGGAGGAATGCTGCTTACTGCCTTGTTCCTCATCAGCTTGCTCAGCCTGCTTTCTTATAGCAGCCAAGACCACCAGCCCAGAGGTGGCACCACCCACAATGGACTGGGTCCTTCTACATTAATCACTAATTAAGAAAATGCCCTACAGGCTTGCCTACAGCTCAGGCCAGTTTTTTGTTTGTTTGTTTTAACATTTCTTATTTATTTATTTATTTGTTGGTTGGTTGGTTGGTTGGTTGGTTGGTTGGTTGGTTGGTTGGTTTTTCAAGACAGGGTTTCTCTGTAGCTTTGATTCCTGTCCTGGACCTCACTCTGTAGAACAGGCTGGCCATGAACTCACAGAGATCCACCTGCCTCTGCCTCCCGACTGCTGGGATTAAAGGCATGCACCACCACTGCCCAGCTACAGCTCAGTCTTTTGGAAGCATTTTCTCAAATGAGGTCACTCCTGTCAGATGACTCTAGCTTATGTCAAGTTAACATAAAAACTAGCCAGCACAATTTGTAATATTAACGTTAAAATATCTATGTGGAGGAGAAGAAGAAACCAAATCTGTCCGCATGCTAAAAATTTGTGAACTGAGATGTTGGCAAATGGAAAGTAATTCTAATAGTCTTTGAACTTTTATGTAATTCTGGTGTTTGTTCAAACTGACCAGTTCAGTTTTTAACCAGAAAAATAATATGAGAAGCCAGGACTGGTGATACATGCCTATCGTCCCAGTACTTAGAAAGCTGAGGCAGGAAAATAAGCTCAGGGCAATGATTGATAACAAAAAAATATGTTTTATTGTGTAACCATTCTAAAAAATAAAACTAATTCCCCAAATATTATATATTTCAAGTATATTGTTTTTAAATTCTTTTTTGATAGGTAATGGAATATCTTATTGGTGGAGATGTCAAGTCTCTCCTACATATATATGGTTATTTTGATGAAGAGATGGCTATAAAATATATTTCTGAAGTAGCATTGGCTTTAGACTACCTGCATAGACATGGAATCATCCATAGGTAAAACTGACTTTTCTGTACATTGTTACTTAAAATGTATTATGTTTGAATCTTTAATATAAGCAGAAACTACTTGCTTGTATTTCTGCTTTACCTACAGCTCAGTTGTTATATGCATTTAAATAGAGTGTTGTTGTAGCACGAGTCCTAATTGGTCTTAATAATAAAAACCCAGAGCTAGATATTGGGGTAAATGCTGAAAGATAAATGGAGCCAGCTGCTAGAGAGACTTCTTACCTCTCCTGAATCCTCAGCCTGAAAGGGAACTGAGCTCCTGTCTCCTCTGCCTTATATTCCTCCTTCGCCCAGCCATGTCACTTCCCGTCTCCACCTCCTAGTGATGGGATTAAAGGTGTGTGCCACCACTGCCAGGCTCTGTTTCTCTAGACTGGATCATTCTTGTGTAGCCCAGGGTGGCCTTGAACTTAGAGAGATCCATCTGCCTCTGTCTCCCACTGCCTGGCCTCTATGGCTAACTAGTGACTTAGCTCTGAACTCTGATCTTTAAGCAAAGTTTGTTAGATCACAAAATGTCACCACACATTGGCTCTTGTTTAATCTCCCTGCATTTTGTTAAATGTTGCTTTGAACATAAACATGACATTTTAATATGAAGATTATTCATCTCTTTCCACTTCCATACCATCATACAAAAGTGAGACTTTGTGGTCTCAGCTGATGTGCACGTTCTTCTCTGTTCAGAGAAAGGCTTAATGGCTCTGCTCTGTTAAAACTTAACCAGACCTTACTTTAAAGGGGTGGATATAAATTTGAACTGGCGGGCTGGTGGATAAGATATCTAAAAATAATGCCAAACAGAATCTAGTATTGAATCATACAATTTTTTTTTTATAGATTCTGATATGTAATAGATGGTATTGAGAGCTGTTTTCTGGACTTTACTGAGCCACTCATGAGGTCTTCTATTTTAAAGGAAATAATTAAGTTTCCTCTTGTAATTTCCCCCACCCCATCTGGTATTTTAACATCAGAACTACTTTTTCAGTATCTGTTTGCCTTGTATATGTTCAGGGATTTGAAACCGGACAATATGCTTATTTCCAATGAGGGGCATATTAAGCTGACAGATTTTGGCCTTTCCAAAGTTACTCTGAATAGAGGTAAGAATAATGGCAGGTAAGTGCCAACTTCAGACATTCTGTTTCATTAATTTAACTTTTTTTGTTGTTAATTTACATTAGATAAAATTCGATAGCTCTTCTGAGATGGACTAGAAATGAGTACTGTTCTTTTCCCCCATTAAAAGGGGCCTTGGAAAAAAAGGGGGGGCACTTTGGGGTCTGTGGCTGAATGTTTGGTTGACTGGATCCAATCCTAGCACCAAGAAAAGAAAAAAACAAAGAAAATAATCATTCTTGGATCTTCGAAGGTCCTTAAAACTCCTTAGATCTTTAAAATGGAACTGGCAGCTACTGTTCTCTTTATCTTTGCTGAAACAGTATGAACAATTATGCATAAACAAAATGACTAAACGGTAATATGATCCAGAGATGATTCTTAAAATACTTATGCAAATACATCTTGCCACTACCAAGACCTTGGTAGGTACAGTTCATATCATATATATATATATAGAAATAAGTTCATTTCTGAGTAATGATTTTTAAAATGCTAATATGAAAAACAACAAATTAACCCTTTACACTGTTACTACCACAAAGGAATACTGATCCATAAACAAAACTACAAAAAAAAGCACACTGTTTTTCTAACGCGATTATACATTGACTTAGTGCTTTCAAAAGAAAAATTGTCTGTTTTAAGAAAACAAAAGATTTTAATTCTCTTTGTTTTTCTGTGGAGTTTTTTTAGGAGAAGGTATAGTAACACAGGGTTTATACAGCCTAGCTTGACCTCAAAGTTGTTATGTAGCCAAAAATAACCATGAACTCTTGCTACACCACACAAGTGCTGGTATTATAGACATATGCCACTATATCTGGTTTTGATGTTTAGGAGACTGAACTCAGGCCTCTTACATGCTAAGCAAGCATTTTGACACTAAGCTACATTCCATGCACAAAGAACAAAAAGGGAACCTGAACCAAGTCACAAGCCACCGCTTACACCCGCTGTCATTGCTCCTTGCTCAAAAAGACTGCCTCTCCCTTGGTCACATCCATCCCCAATGAAAACCCCACCTCTTGGACCAAAACGCTCCTCTCAATTGGCCAGCAGCCTGGTGACAAAATTCCCAGAACAGTTGATCTTACATTTTAGAATTTATTCTAAGGCAGTGGGTCTAGAGAACAAAATGTAAGTGAATAAAATGATTTGCAGTACCATTGTATAATAAATTGAAGCAAGACATTACTTAAGTTTGTCATAGAATCATGGAAAGATGATAAATTATCATCTTGGAAGAATGGATTTTCTATTAAAAAGTATAGAAGAGGGGCTGGTGTTGGAGCCCACTAGGTTTCCTAGTGGCCGTACCCAGCAGGACTGCATAAGAGGTTGGTTGGACCACAGGCCTGGGTACCAGGTGTTTGTAAGGGTCTAACTAGCAAGGAGGAGGTCTTTTGCTCCACCCCTTGGCATTGTTATAAATAGACCTTTGGAATAAAGTTCTGGGCCGGTGAATAAGGATCCAGGCCCACCTGGGTCTATCCTGTATTTTCTCTCTGTTTCTCCCCTCCCTACTTATAACTAAATCTCTTATCCCTCCATCCTCAAGAGTAGCTGTGGTAAATAAGTGTGGGGGCTGGTCCTCCACAGGTGGCGCCTGAAAGAGACAAAAAAAAAAAGATAAAAAAGATTAAAAAAAAAAAAAACCCCTAGGGCTTGGCGAAAGGATTGTAGGGGGCATTATGAGTGTAGGCATGCCAATAAGGAATTGATAAATGAAGGCAACGGTATTTTATTCTCGAGTGTATAGGCTAGACGGTGAAGGAAAGAAATACTGCAAAACTGCAGCATTAGGATCTCTCTTCCTCCCTCTCTCTCTCTCGTATCTATTAAAAAAAATAAGGAAGGTAGAGTATAGCAATATAGTGCAGGACCTATTGAATGTAACTGAGACTTAGGTAAGGTGTAGGCTTAAGTGAGACCTAGGTGAGGTTTATAAACAGAGGTTTAGGGTAGCCCTATAGAGAGTTTGCTCCTAGTGTAAGTTAGTTAAGAGTAAGAAGTAATATATTTCTTTTAGGTGTTTGCTAAGTTAGATGTTTGAAAAAGTGCTAGAGTAGTCCTAGAGAACGAAAGTTTATTATGTAGGCTTGAATAATAGAATGTAGGTTTAAATAGGTCATAGATTTAATATAAAGTGAGTCAGAGAAATGTAGGTTTAGAATATATAGGCCTTAGGTTGAAGATATGGTGAAAAAAGTAATTTAGAGTAGGTTTTCCCAACCTGGGACTCAGAGAGCAATGTCCATGGCAGACTGTGGACTTGGCAGTTCCAGAAAGCCACCAGTAACAACAAGAAACAGTTCCAGAGACTGCCAGCTTCAGAAAATAGCAGCCAGAGGATCTCGGAAGCTGAAACCCTCAAGGCATCAACGCCGGGCAGGTGGCAGATGCACGAGGGTCTACAAGCTTTCTACCGAAAGAAAGCCACGGTGAACAATGAGCAAGCTAAGCCACGAGAGAGGCCAACGACAAGCAGCAGTTTGGAAAGCCCTGCAGAGATGCCATGCTCCAGGAAAGGTGAGCAGCAAGATTCTGCAACCTTTGAGATGCTACACCTCAAAAAAGGGAGAGAGCCCTACGATTTTTGTTGCCACGGGAAAGATGAACAGCAGAGATGGAAGAGACCAATCTGCAGCTGAGACACTCAGGAACTGCTGAGTGCTCCAGACTGAACACCCAGACGAAAACTGCTGACTGCTACGGAGGATTCCAGACCAGGTTTGCTGAGCACTTGGACTGTCAGCAGTACAGGTAATGGGTTTTTGTCCCAAAGCCTGGGTTGCCTGGGAAGGCCACAGTTTCAGCTCATGGCAGCTGAAGGAGCCTTGAGCCCGTATGGCTATGAGGTGAAGCTCTCTAGCCTGGCCCAGGACTGGTTACAGAAGGCTACAGACTGCAAAGCGCAGCAGTAGCTGAAAGCGGAGGTTTCAGAGAGACTTGCTTGAACTGAAAAGTTTGGTTGTGGCACTTCTATTTGGAACTGTTTACTTCAGAGTCATTCTGATTCTGACAGCTATACACAGACTTAAGGGCAGCTGACAAGCCAGGCCATGATTATGAGCGCCCAAAGAAACTTTTAGGAATGGTACCAGAACTCTTTTTGAACTTTTGAACCTAAAAAATAAAATGGACAGTAATAATTTCATTACAATGGGACAGTTTGAATTTACTTATGCATATAGACTCTATCAACAGTGATGACTTATGGACTGCTTGTGGAACTGTTTATGTAAAAATGGAACTGTTTAAATAGAGAAGTTTGTTTTTGTTTTTTTAAAAGAAAAGGGGGAATGTTAATATTCCTCAGTATATTTAATTTTAAACATATTTTCATGTTACTTGAGTGAATTAATGTTATGTTTTGTATAGTTCTAAATTGTAGGTTGAGATTAGGTTTGCAAGTTGAGAGTAGGCTTTTAGAAATTACTATGTTATCCTATTGATATTGATGCACCATGGTTTTGTGAAGTTAAGAAAGTATTTAAGATGTATACATTAGAAGTTTATCCTATGTTTTGTTAGCAAGAAACATGAAACATTAAGAGTTTGCTTCAAGATGTAAGATTGAGAAAATTGTAACTATGCATAGCATTAACCTGTTAGTCTTTAAGTTTGATGTAGTTACATTAAGAATTTTTTCTTTTAAAATATAAAGAAGAGGGACCTGGTGGAGCCCACTAGGTTTCCTAGTGGCTGTACCCAGCAGGACTATATAAGAGGTTGATTGGACCATGGGGGGGGGAGTCTTTTGCTCCACCCCTTGGCATTGTTAAATAGACCTTTGGAATAAAGTTCTGGGCCAGTGGATAAGGATCCAGGCCCACCCGAGTCTATCCTGTGTTTTCTCTCTGTTTCTCTTCCCTCTATTTCTAACTAAGTCTCTTATCCCTCCATCCTCAAGAGTAACTGGGGTAAATAAATGTGGGGGCTGGTCCCCTACAGGCTGACAAGATGGTTCGGCAGTTAAGAGCACTTGCTGCAGAGAACCGGAGATCAGTTCCAAGCACAGGCTTCAGATGGCTCACAGTTTGTAATCCAGCTCCAGGGGACCTGATGCCCTCTTCTGGCTTACACAGGCAAACATGTACATCTGGGCTGGCATACACACAGACACCCATGTACACATAATGAAAATAAATCCTTTTTAAAAGAAGTATAGATGAGAGAGAGAGGAGATGAGAAGATGTGAAAACGATGCTGGGGAGGGGAAGGAAGAACACGTGTAACAGCACAATGTATGAAGATGCTGTGATGACATCCAGGCCTTTGTGCGCTAACCTCAAGGCTTTAAACCGCACACGCACACGCACACACAAATGAAAGCCGTACAAGAGAGAGCGCTGCAGGCGGCTCTAGGCAGTAAGCTTGCTTAGCATGTGCAGGGCCCCAGATCTGCCCTCCGACGACACAGATACACACCAAAAGGACTGCATGAAAAGGCAGAATTCTTTTTGTTTTCCTTTGGACTTTTTATTGTTATTATTGTGTATATGTGCATGATATGGGGTGGAGCCATGCATGGCATGTGTGGAGGTCAGAAGACAACTTTGTGGAGTGGTTCTGTCCTTCCACTTTTACTTAGATTCCAGGGATCAAACTCAGGTCACCAGGCTTGGGGAGTGAACACTCTTACCCACTGAGCCATCTCACTGGCCCTTGTTTTTGGATTTTTGAGGCATGTTCTTGTTCTATAGCCCTGACTAGCCTGGGATTCACTATATAGACCAGGCTGGCCTTGAACTTGTGACAGTCCTGTCTGCCTCCTGAGCATTGGGAAACAGGCATGTGCTACTACACCCAGCTTTTTCAAAAGGTTTGTTTAATGAAAAGTAGTATAAAATTGAATTAAAAATTGTAAACTCTGAAATTGCAAGTATTTGAAAATACATACAGGCCTACAGTTAGTTATTCCTAAATTAGCTAAAAGTATTAGCTGATGCAGTCTTCTTAATCCCACTTCATGTGATTTTTCACACATCTTGCCTCAGAACTAATATTTGATTGTAGATTCTATGTGAGATTCAATTAGGGATGTTTTACAATATATAATATGTTCACCATAGTAGCTTTCTTATAATCTAAACATTTTTAAATTGTGAAGCAAACCAAACTCCTAATTAGTTAGTAGATAACTGTGTAAGGTAGTACTGGTAAGTTTAAATCATTTGGGTCATAAAGTAAGGCCTAAAAGATTATTATTACTTTTGTTTTACTGCTTCATTGGTGTTAGACAAATGAAATTGGTATGTCCAGACTTGAAGTATAATGTTTTAAGACAAGGCCTTCCTTTGGCCTTGAACTCATAGCAATCTTACTGCGCCAACCTTCCAAGAGCATGGGTTTCAGGTTAAATTGACTTCTTAAAGACTTTTATATGGAACAGAATTGATATAGAAAACAGACTTCTCTTACTTTTTTCATCTAAGTAAAAACTTATACATACTAATAAAGTAGATAAATTTTCTCTTGACCTAAAGTTTAATATGAGTTGATATAAAGGGACCATAATTGAATTAACTCCTTATTTCCTTTTTTTCCCCCCAGTACTTTATTTATAACAAAAATTATCTTGCCTAATTTCAGAGTTTATAATTTTTAGGTCTAACAGATAACTGATTTTTTTCATGCATGTTTATAATGTATTTTGATCATATTCACACACATCCATTACCCTGTCATCCTACTTCCACAGATCCCCTTCTTCTACCTAATTAGTCCCTCTAATGCTTTCATGTCTATTGTGTTTTCTTAAATGCCCAGTTAGTTACAGTAGAGTTGTTTACAGGAGTGTGGGACCTTCCCAGTGGCTACATCCCTGAAGAAAATGTGTCTCCCTCTCCTAGAAACCATTAGCTGCATGTGGATCCTCAGGAAGGGAAGACCTTGCTAACCCCTCCCCACCCCATGTCATGATGTTGGTGGGCCCAGTCTTATGTGGGTCTTGATCAGGTGATCAGTGTTGGCTTGAACTGAGTAATAATACAGTCACTCCTATAAGTCAACATTCCACACCCATCTCACCCCACTCTCCAGCTCTCGCACGCTTCCCGCCCCTTCTGTGATGTGCCCTGCACCTTGGAGGCAGTATATGTGACAGAAATGGCCTCGTCATGCTGGGCATTCAGTAGTCACCTATTCTCATCACTTTGGTCAGGTATGAGCATCTGTAATTACTGAGCCCACTACAAAAATAAACTGCTGTAGCCAGAGCTGACAGCAACAATGATCTATGGATATGAACATAATTATTTTGAAGGCAATTTGATAGGTACATCATTCGTCAAAATTAGAGCAGTAGGGACTTCCCTTCCCCAGGATCTATGACATTTCCAAACATGGACTTTTGACTGAGTTTAGAGTATCAACAAGGATTTTCTCCCTCAGAGCAGGACTTCAATCACTCAGAGAATGGTGAGTTACCCTAGAACATACTCACTCCTGCACCAATGGACCTGTCTGTCCTAGTTTGGCAGCAGTATTATACAGCATCTACAGCTGGATAAGACTGTTAATGATAATTCTCCCTCAGCAGCCCCCAGCACCCTCTGGTACTGTGAGGGCTAGCCAGCAGGGAGGAAGCTCTTAGCTCAGTTTCATTGTAGTTTGTATTGTACAATGAGGGAGTGTGGGTGCTCTCAGCAATAAGGTCTTACAATCTCATTTTGATGATAGCCAACAGCAGTGGCAGTTACTTGTATTGAAATAACTGATAATTAGTGCCCGAGTGTTTCTTAAAAAGCTGGTAGCATTCTGAGTTATTTTGCTGTATTCTACCTATTCTACAAAACTGTTATAGAAAACTTTTTTTTTCCCAGTACTGAGGCTAGAACCCAGTGCCTTGTGCATGCTCTGCTGGGCAAGACACTCTACCACTGAGCTGTATCTCTACCTCTCAAACTTTTAATGATTTAAATTAGTTAATTAGTTGTAAACGTTGCCTCTGCAGTTCAGAAAGTTCTCTGCATATATGTATCCTATACCAGCCAGTTTTGTAGGTAAAGTTCATAATGTAGAAAAAGAGGCAAAGGCTGGTAGCAGCGGCAGCGACCGCAACCGTGGTGGTGTACGCCCTTAATCCCAGCACATGGGATGCAAAGGCAGGTGGATCTCTGAGTTTGAGGCCAGCCTGGTCTGCACAGTGAGTTTCAGGGCAGCCAGAGCTACAGAGAAACCCTGTCTCGGAAAACCAAAAAAGAAAAAAGGGGAAAAAAAAGAGAGAGGCAAAGTTCAGAATATGTAATTATTGATATAGTCAATGATAAGCAATGGTTTTAGATATATTCATATATCTTCCTTTGCATATATAGATATCAATATGATGGATATTCTTACAACACCATCAATGGCTAAACCTAAGCAAGATTATTCACGAACCCCAGGACAAGTCTTATCTCTCATCAGTTCTTTGGGATTTGTAAGTACTTAATAAGGAAAACCTTTTCATCATTACCACTTAAAATTTTAACCTGCTTTGAAATAAAAATAACATAGATGTAAATATCAAACATGAGATGGCATTACTTTTGGCAGTTTGTACTCAGGTGGCATGGCATCTATTTTCTATATCCATCTGCAGATGAATCTCTATTGGGTTTTAATTTTTACTTTTAATGTTTTTTCTTTTTAGAATGTTTTTGTCACATGTAGGTGTGGGTGTGTCACCATAGTGTGCAATTGGAAGCAGAGGACAACTTAGAGAAGACAGTTCTCTCCTTCCACCATATGGGAGACCCAGGGATTGAAGTCATGTCATCAGGTGGGAGGTGCCTTTACCCTTGACCATCTCGATGACCCCAAATAATTTCGCTTTTTAATAGTTCACACCAGTTGGGGGAAAAGATCAAGACTCTACAACCATGTTTTCAGCACCTAAGTCTGAGGCACAACTTTCTCAAGGATTAATTTGCCCTATGTCCATAGATCAGAAGGAGCCTACTTCTCACTCTAGTGGACTACTAAAGTCACGTAAGTATAAAAGAGTTTTATTCCACTAAGCATGTGGTTTAAAGAACAAAAATATGTCAAAATTTTAAATTCCTAGTAGCAATTTAATAATTTTAAAAAGCCAATATTCAGGGCTGGAGAGATGGCTCAGCGGTTAAGAGCACTGGCTGTTCTTCCAGAGGTCCTGAGTTCAATTCTCAGCAACCACATGGTGGCTCACAACCATCTGTAATGAGATCTGGTGCCCTCTTCTGGCCTGCAAGCATGCATGTAGGCAGAACACTGTAGACATAATAAATTTAAAAAAAAAAAAAAAAGACAATATTCAGACATCTGTGGCACTCCTATATTTTATTACATAAATGATGATTACAGTAGATTTTACACATCCCACAGAATAAACTGTCTTGCTAATAATCATATTCAATTACCTATAATATTGGAATGATGGTTGGGTGAATTTCGTTATACTTGGGTCTATGGAAATTTTATATGAAAAGATAAGTGTTTGTCTTTATAACCTTATTTCCAAAAGGTTTTGAGGTAGTTTTAAGTTTAAAAACTCAAAATAGAGGTTGAGGTTTTCTTGTCCCTTGTTTTGGTGTTTTGTTCGTTTGTTTTGTTGGTGTTCTGAGACAAGTTCTCAATATGTTGTCCAGGCTAATGTTGAGCTAATAGCCCAGGTTGGCCTTAACATATCAGTGTTCTTGCCTCAGCCTCCTGAGTACTAAAGTTACAGATGTGTGTCACCACAACTGGTTTCAAAGTAAGTGTATTTTTTGCATTTAAAAGAAAATGCCAGGTATAGTGGCACACACCTTTAATCACAGTACCAGAAGGAGGTGGATCTCTGAGTTGAAGGCCAACCTGATCCACCTAGAGGATTTGTGTATGAAAAATTAAGTTGGGTTAGATGGACTTTGAAATTCCCTTCCTAGTTGTAAAATGTAATGCTTACTATGTTACAAAAGTCTACTTTCCTGGATTTTAATGTCATGTTCATCCTTTTGAAGAAAGGAAACAAGATACATATGTTGAGTTGCTTTTCTTTTGCTGTGATAAAACACCATGGTCAAGGCAAGTTAACACAAGTGGTTGAGAGTTTAGCTGGGCTTCCAGTTCTAGAGGTTAGAGGTCATGAGGGCAGAGCTAGCACACAGGGGTAGGTGGCTTGAGCAACAGTTGAGAGGTCACATCTTTATCCACAGACAAGAAGCAGAGAACATACTGGGAATGTCTTTTGAAACCTCAGTCCACCCCTGTGACACACCTCCTCCTTTAAGGCTACACCTAATCCTTCCCAAACAGTTCCACCAGCTGGGGACCAACTATTCAAACATGAGCCTATGCAGGCCATTCTCATTCAAGCCACCACAATGTGCATTTTTATAGACATATAAAATCTTTAGATGCTTACATCATTTGGTAAAAGCACAACTGTCTTGTGTGTAGCACAAATTCTAATTAGTCTTAATAATAAAAACCCGGAGTCAGATATCAGAGTGAAAGCTGAAAGATCAGAGAAGCAGAGCAGCTGGCCACTAGAAAGACTTTTTTCTTTTTTTTTTGGGGGGGGGGGGGAGGAGGTTTCGAGACAGGGTTTCTCTGTGTAGCTTTGCGCCTTTCCTGGAACTCACTCCATAGCCCAGGCTGGCCTCGAACTCACAGAGATCCACCTGGTTCTGCCTCCCCAGTGCTGGGATTAAAGGCATGCGCCACCACCGCCTGGCTAGAAAGACTTCTTACCTCTAGGAATCCTCAGATGAGGGGGCCAAGCTCCAGTCTCCACCCCGCCTTATCACTTCCTGTCTCTTCCTCCCAAGTACTGGGATCAAAGGCATGAGATCCCGTGAGCTGGGATTAAAGGTCTGTGCTACCACTGCCTGGCCTCTAGTGGCTTGCTCTGCACTCTGATCTCCAGACAAGCTTTATTTGTTAGAGCACAAACAAAGTATCACCACACTTGTGTCTAATTGAAAGTAAAGTGAGGACCTTTATTCTGTCTGCAAAACCACTTGAAAAAGCCACGCATGATGGTGCACTTTTGTAATCCCAGAACTAAGGAGACAGACAGAGTCCCTTGGGCTGACTGGCCAGCCAGCCTATCCTGCTTGGCTAACTGTAGGCCTGTGAGAGACCTTATCTCAAAAAACAAAGTGGGAGCTGGAGAGATGCTCAGCAGTTAAGGGTACTGGTTGCTTTTCCAGAAGATCTGGCTTCAATTTCCAGTACCCACATAGCAGCTCACAACTGTCTATAAGTCCAGTTCCAGGGTATCTAACACTCTTACTGACCTCCACAGGTACTAGGCACACACATGGTACACAGACACACATGCAAGCAAAACACCTATACATATAAAATAAAAATAAATTAAAATTCAGAAAATACATATGAAGAAGATGATGATGATGCATGGTGCCTGAGAAACTGCCCCAGGCTGATCTCTGGCCTCTAACTCAAACACACACACATACACCAAGCTAAGGAGCAACCATATCTAACCATATTTATGTAGGAGGAGGGAGCAAGTATTATATACCCTAGGTGCTGCCTTATTGCAGTGCTCACTAATAGTTTCCTATCATGTGGCTTATCAGATCATAGTAACAAAATCCCTTATGGAGGTATAAGTGTGAAGCTCTTTGGTAGAGTGTTTGTTTTAATGTATACGTGGCCATGGGTATAATCCTGAGGAGTGCCAAAAAAAAGCAGATGCCTATGGCTTTCTGTAATTCACACTGATGAGCATTATAAATTTCAATGTCTCCAGTACTGCTACCGTTTTAATTAAACATACTTAGCTGAATAAATCTAGTAACATTCTAACCTTATAGCATATCTCAATAATGCACACCAATAAGAATAGTTATTCTATGTAATATGTAATACAATTACCTGGAAAGAGTCAGGTTTCATAAAGAACTAATAGCTGTGAAAATAAACAAGTATTTTCTTTGCCCTACAGGCCTTGAAAGAGTTGCATCCAATCTAGAACTACCTGTGAAATGCCTGACTTCTAACCTACTCCAGTGCAGGAAGAGGCTGGGCACATCAAGTACTAGCACTCAGTCTCATACCATCGCATCCAGTGTGGAATCAGAATGCCACAGCAGTCCCAAATGGGAAAAAGACTGCCAGGTTAGGAGGAAGTCTATGTAAGCCGAAGCTAGACACAGGAAACCCATGATAGCAACCCCATGCCTTTCCATATAAAACCTGTAAGGAAATGGCATTGCTACGTGGGCACAGTTGAAATATTATAAAAACTCTTCATTTTTCTGGATATTCTGTCAAATTCTTTTAATATCTTTATTTC
The DNA here is from genome assembly GCA_902168405.1 of Peromyscus aztecus. Classification (NCBI taxonomy): domain Eukaryota; kingdom Metazoa; phylum Chordata; class Mammalia; order Rodentia; family Cricetidae; genus Peromyscus; species Peromyscus aztecus. The sequence continues at coordinate 19,200 of CABHPQ010170114.1, forward strand.
ATTTCTCATTCAGTTGTGATACTAGTCTTGCTTAATGTATGATGAGTGATTCAGTATTGTAGTAAACCGATAGAAAATGTTTGGCTTCCTGGCAGACTTTTTAATTTCTTTCTGTGATAAAGACATGGATAATTGTGTTTGTTGTTTACCTACATAAGTTTAAAGCTCATAATGTCTCCTGTACTGTTTCTCACCAATTTCTCATTTAACGGAATGGAAACTCTTCAGAATTGACCTCTAACTTTTCAGTAACTAGATTTTAAGCTCTTGCGTTTTGCAATTTTAAACAGAATCACCATACTTCTATTGCAAAATACAGTGTATTTATAATATAGCCCTACCCTTAAATTTGTCTAAATATATTCTATTAATTTTTCTTGTTTAATATGTATATGGTATCCAAATAAATATCAGGACATAATTTATTTAAATTTTGACCAATGTTTCATTCGAAACAATGTTAGTATAAGTAATGTAGTATAGTAAGCCTATACAATAATCGTTTTTATTTCTCTATTATCATAATTCTTCTGCTTCACTTAAAAACAAAAACGGCAGCATACTAGTTCATTGGATTACTTATCTCATGTAAGTGATCATAGATTAGAAGCTTTTAAAGAATCTAAGGTTTATAACTAAAACTAGCTTTTTCCTCCTTTTAGGAAAGTACCAAGTCATCCGGCTGTACAATGATGAGCTGGAATGCAGTTGAAATGCTTTATGCAAAATCTACAGATGCCACTGAAACAAAAACAGATGTTGAATTAGCGCTTTCTCCCGTTCATGACAGTAGTGCCACTCCTGCCACTGGAAGCCACCATTTGAAGCTCCCTAGAAAATGCTTCTCCGGGGAAATCTCTTGTGAAGCGAGAGAACTGGATATAAATGATGAGAACATGATCATTGACATGAGACAGTCTGGTTTCCCTCAGGCCAATCAGTGGGCTATAAAGTCTAGTGACATGTCTGAAGAACACCTTGGTAAAAGAAATTTTAAAAGAAGTTTTCAATTGGTTGACTCTAGTCCTTGTCAGGAAATTATACAAAGTAAAAAAAACTGTATGGAGTGTAAGCATAGTAAGGAAATAATAGGTTGCTATGCAAATCAAAACACAGGCATAACAGCCGAAGTCCAGAGTCTTAGGCTATCAGCATACAGAAGTCAGCAAAATGACTCTGCTAATAAGGAGAACATTGTCCCCTATTTTACTGATAAACAAACCCCGGAAAAATTACATATACCAATGATAGCAAAAAACCTTATGTCTGAACTAGATGAAGATTGTGAAGTGACCAGTAAAAAGAACTGCCTAAGCAGTTCTAATTTTGTATGTTCTGATGAGGATAGAGCTCCTAAAACTGTCTGCGTGGATTCAGATTCATCTTTTCCTGGAATTTCTATGATGGAAAGTTCACTGGAAATTCAGGCCTCAGAACCAGATAAAAGCAACAAAGAATGCTCTTTTGAAGAATCAAATATTGAAGATCTACTTGTATTACCAAAGTGCCAAGAAAACTCCTTGCCAAAAGATGATTGTCATACTTCTCTCCAAGATAATAGCCAAACGTTGGCTTCCTCTTCAAAAGCATTGAAACCATTAACCTGCAAAACAAATGCCGTAGCTTTTCGAAGCTTTAACAGTCATATTAATGCATCCTATAATTCAGAACCGTCCAAGATGAGCATAACTTCTTTAGATGCTATGGACATCTCCTGTGATTACAGTGGCTCATATCCCATGGCTGTGACCCCCACTCAGAAAGAAAGATCCTGTATGTCATATCAGGTATATTACAGTTTGTTAGCACCTTGTTCTTTGAATGTTAGAGTGATAACCTAAGACACACACTTGCCTCTCAGATAGGTTATATGGTATGAATTATACAGTTTTGTTCTCCTATAGATTGTTGAAAATTTTTCATGTACAAATGTAATGCTGATAGTAATGTGTATTATTCTTAACAGTTATATAACTATGCTTTTTTAAGAAAATACATATTTTCACTGATCTTAACAGTACTTTGAAATATGAAATTGAAGTCTATCTTATCCTCCAACAGCATATATATTTAAATTATTTGATTTATTTTCTATACTTGTATAAACCAAAAATTCCATTTCTTTTATTCCTTTAAAGAGATTAAGCTTCAAATTTAGATTATAAGATTTATGCTTTCCTTTAAGGGCTTAGATGTCCCTTAACCTCAAACCCTATTTTCCAACTGCTTATAAGGGATAAAAGCCCCTCATACTTGTTTCAAAAGGTTGTTGTTAAGCAGCAATTACCTTAAAACCCTTTAAATACCACTTAATACAAGAGATGATACTTATTTTATCTTACATGTTGCCCTAATAATTCAACCATTTGTCAGCCATGGCTTTTCTTATTCTTTGTATCAATCCAGGCTGTGAAGATACTTTTCTTAAGACAGAATGCCTTGTTATAAAACTGTAATCTTAACTCCTGGGAGGCTAAGGCAGGGGGATCATGGGTTTGAGGTCGGTGTGGGCTATACAGTAAAACTATCTCAAAAGAAAAGAAAATTTTGTTCTTGGGTATTTTTTAAATATTTTTCTTTTATAGTCATTTCTTATTGAAATAATTGATGTTATCTGAGCTATTGAACTTTATTATACATAGGACCTTTTCATAATTATAACTAGTATGAGTCTCTTTCAAATCCCTGATCACGGATTTGGATGCATCTTTTATACCTAGAGGCTTTATGTTGTTGTTATTTCAATGCTTTTGGTCCTCTAAAAGAAATTTATTTGTTGTGTCTTGAACTCTTCTTGAATTAGCAGACTCCAGGAAATCAGGTCAAGTTGGGAACATCATACAGAACTCCAAAGAGTGTGAGAAGAGGGGCAGCCCCAGCAGATGACGGACGAATTCTAGGAACTCCAGATTACCTGGCACCTGAGCTCTTACTGGGTACAGCCCACGGTAAGGTACACATTGTGTCTTAGGTTTCAAATTTTTACCAATGGCTACTTTACTTTTTATGTGACATTGTTTTAAATTTCTTTGATGATCTGTGTTCAATCCCTGGAACCCACATGGTTTCTCTACTCCCAGAAGTTGTCCTCGGACATCCATACTGTGGCATGTGTTTCTTTATTTTTGTTGTTGTTGAAGGGGACTCCCACACAGCAGGGGGCTTCCTTCCAGACCCCAGATTAGGCACAAAACACACCCAAACACCTGTTTTCACAGAGAGATCCTTTATTAAGCAGGGAAGAAAAGTTAAAGTGGCTGCTTTCTGACTCAGACAGAAAACAGCAGCCAATGACCTTGCAGGTGTCATTTTAAGAGGAAGAAGTGGGGAGGTCTATGTTAGAATGGGCTAGGATATGGTGGTAAAGGAGATAGAGAAGAAGGGAGAAGGGGAAGGGGACAAGAGAAGGGGGCAGGGATATTTGTCCTGGAGGGACAAAGGACTGCCTCTGGATAGAGAGGAGACCAACGTGGCACACAGGCAAATGGCGGTTTATGAAGGGAAAAGGGGAAACCCCGTGTTAGGATGAGGTATTTCATTTTAATTGGGTATGTTAATTAGGAGAGCCAAAGGGAGCTTCTGATTGCTGGACTTGGTAGTCATCCTCAGGAGGAGGAAGTGGCCAAATAAGGGAATAGACCTTGGTGGCTGGCTTAGGAATGTAATCTAATGGCTTTTAGCAAGGCAGAGGGAATGAGGGAGAAGGGCAAGGCCTGCCAGAGCCCCACATGCTCTAGTGGGCTAGTGTCCCTTCAGTCCTACTATATAAACCAGACATTCGAACATAGACCTCCCCACTTCTTCCTCTTAAAATTACACCTGCAAGGTCATTTGCTGCTGTTTTCTGTCTGAGTCAGAAAGCAGCCACTTGGGTGCCTCTGCCTCCCAAGTCCTGGGATTACAGGTGTGTGTCACCAAACCTGGCAAATGAATGTTTTAAATAAATACATTTCTTTAATACTTAAAAAAAGAATGCATGGCATCTCTTTGCCATGTAGCATTTGAAGTGGAAAAAGGACAAATGAAACAACCTGGGACTGGGAAGATAGATGGCTCAGTTAGTGCAATGTTTGCCGTGCAAGCATGAGGACCTGAGTTCAGATCCTGCAAGGATGCCTACATAAAAATGAGCCATGAAGTGAGGGTGGGGGTGGGCAGTGGGTAATGGTGGCCAGTGCCTATAATCTTAGCACCGACGAGACAGACAGGAGGATCCTGGGGTCTTGCTGGCCTGCCAGTCTTAACAAATCAGTGAGTTCCAGGTTTAGTCAGAGACCCTGTTTCAAAAACTTAGGCAGAGACTGATAGAAGACGACACTCTACACAAACCTTTGGCCTCCACATGTGCACACACACTCACACACACAAACATGCATATATCATAGTACACACATTTCAAAAAAAACATTCTCTTGATATAGAGGAATAAACTCTGTAGAGCATGTAGCCATTTCTCCTGTGTTATTTACTTTGTGGGCTGAAGATCAAAACCAAGGCCTTAAACACACCCCAAGCAAGAGCTCTGCCACTGGGCCACATCTGCAGCTGCAATGGTTTCACCTTTGGTTCAGTCTCACTGATCCAGAGAAGTCCCACCTTAGTCTGGCTAACGTGCTCATGACTACAAAGTTAGCCCTAAATTTCTGTTCAATCTGCAGAATTTAACCTCATTTTCTGGTCACAGCCATGAAAACAGCAACTAATACAGTTATGAGTTGCAGAGCTTAACAGTTCTTTTATACTTTGGATTTATATAATAGGAACTTCAGCATAAGCATAGCCAAATACCCTAAATTCCAGGTACCCTGCAGTAGTCCAGAAAGGCAGGTTACACTGTTTCTCAATATCTGAGAGATCCCAAAGGTAAGCAGAAGGCATCAGTTCCCCAGGGAAACTCAGATAATTTTCTTTCCCACTTCATCATTTGAACCTGTATGAATCATAGCTTGTAAGTCATGTCTGACATACTCACACCTAATAATCTACCAGCTCCAGCTCCAATTTTTAGCTTAAATCATTTTGACTCTTCAAAATTGCCCTGAATTGAACCAACAAATGTAAACATTTGTAGGCAAACGCATAAGAGCTTTCACTGTACTTGTGAAATTTAAATACAAGCCTAAAATAAATAAATAACTCATAGGTAGATTTTTGTACCAACTAAGTAGAATAGATTATAATGTAATTACAAAATGAAAACAACTTTTTCTTTCATGGCAAAGTATGGTTAACTAGTTAGGCATTAGCCTTTTTAAAAAACAGGTTCCTTTTTTTAAAAGATATATTATTTTTATATGTATGAATGACAGCATTTATGTATGCTTAACATGCCTGGTATCCAGAGAGGCCAGAAAAGGATGTGAGATTTCCCTAGAACTAGAGTTACAGATTGTTGTGAGACACTATGTAGGTGCTGGGAACTGAACCCAGGTCCTCTGTAAGAGCAGCAAGAGCTCTCTGACAGCTGAAGCATCTCTCCACCTCCTGGAAAATAGTTTTCTTGAGTTATAATCTATATTCTTTATAATTCACCCAATTACTGTATACAATACAGAGTTTTGTTTGTTTGTTTGCTTTGGTATAGTCACAAGGTTGTACAAGCATTATTACAATATCAGGTTCCATCAGCCTTAAACTATGTATCCATTAGAAGCCACAATCTGTTTTCTCTTGCCCTCTCATCCTGCCCCAGCCTTAGTCAGACACTAATCTACTTCCTATTAGATGAGCTCGGCCTATTCTGGGCATTTTATATAAATAGAGCCATTCTAAACCAGAACAAAAATAACCCTCATTTATAGCCTCATAGAATGGGTCAATCCAGAAATGAGCCATCCTTCATGGCCTTTTAAAAAAAAAAAAAAACTATTCTTTTTTTCCTTCTTTCTACATTCTGAAGTGAACTGTATTCATCTGCCAGGGCAAATATCACAAAATACTTCTAAGCAGGTAGCTCAAAATGCAGCAAAAATGTACACTTCACAGATCTGAAAGCGTAAGTCCAGAGCAGACACTTTTGAAACCTGTAGGAGAACTCGTTCCTGCTCTGCAAGCTTGTGGAATTTCCTGACCATCTTCACTGATCCATTTCCATCTCTTTATATGTGGTGTTCTCCCTATCTCTGTCATCATTTGGCTTCATTATTTTGACCTAATGTCATCATAATTTTATAATTTATATACTAATTTCTTTTATTAATCTTTGTTGGCATACTAAGTAATGAGTTTCATTATGACATTTTATTTATGCATATATGTATGTATTACTATAATTGGCTAATATTGATGCCTCTATTCACTAGACACCTTCCTCTACCCAAATAGTTCCATTTCTGCTTTCAAGTTGTGTGTGTGTGTGTGTGTGTGTGTGTGTGTGTGTGTGTATTTTTTATTACATCTGTTTCTTAACTTAGTATGTATGTGTGTGTATAATTCAAAGGACAATTTTCAATCTTTAGAATCAGTGAGAAATCCTGGTGTCAAAAAAGTAAGGTAATCAATCAATAAGGAAATCAATAAAGGAAGATACCTGATGTCTTAGTACTTTAGTACTTTTCTGTTGCTGTGAAGAGACTGTGACTAAGGCAACTCTTACAAAGGAAGCATTTCATTGAGGTGGTGGCTTATAGTTTCAGAGGCTTAGTCCATTACTATCATGGCAGGGAACATGTAAGAAGGCAGGCAGGTACTGGAGTAGTAGCTGAAAGGTACCTCTTGACCCGTAGGTAGAGAGGCAGAGAGAGAGACTTTTGAAACCTCAAAGCTCACCCCCAGTGACATACTTCTCCAACAAGACCATGCCTCCTAACCCCTCTAATCCTGTAAAAGGGTTTCACTCCTTGATGACTACTCAAGGGTATGCTCTTACGGGGCCATTCTGATTCAACCCACCACACCTGTTGTTGACCTTTTATCTCCACAATTACATGCACAAATGAGTGCACACATACACACACACACAAATACACATTGTATACCGTGCATACAGCACACACACAAAAACAAAATAAATTAATAAATAATGCAGGAGCAAAATAAAAAGAAAAGTATTAAAGTGGTTTGCTTCTGACCTAGACGTCGGTATCTGGCTCCAAAGTTATCAGGGGAAGGATTCTGCTCTCAGCTCCCCAACACTGACTAATGTGAGTCTGCTGCCATCTGAACTTTTCTGCAAATCATCTAGCCCTCCCCATCCACATTACCTCCCACAGCTGCCTTAGTCCTGTGGCTGTGGTGGGTTGACTCTAGGCTCCCTGACTTGTTTCCTGGTGTTGGGCCCCTGTGCAGCTCAGTCCTGCACAGTAGGAAATAGACTTCTCTGCTGCCTCACTAATTGCATCAGTCCATGTCTCATGAACCCTGACTGGATTGAAGCATCTGTGGGCCTCTCCTGTGGATCGGACTGCCAGTCTCTTCATCAGCACTCCCTAGCTTACCTTTTGGATAAAGCTTCTGCCTTCCTTGCCCCTTGTAGAGCTGTGGAGCTCAATCTATGTGCTGCTTGCCCCATTTGACTCAATTGTTCTGCTTTCAGCACTTCCCAACTACCCAACATACCCATTCCTGTTGGCAGTAGTCTATTCATTGTTACTCTTCTTTTGTTGTTTTTCTGTTTCTTGTTTTGTTTTTCAAGACAGGGTTTCTCTATACAACAGCTCTGGCTATCCTGTAACTAGCTCTGAAGATCAGGCTGGCCTCGAACTCACAGAGATCCTCCTGGCTCTGCCTCCCAAGTGCTGGGATTAAAGGTGTGCGCCACCACACCATTCATTGTTACTCTTATTCGTTTCTTTTATCACATTGACTAGGTGCTCTCAAGCCTCCATGTTCATAGCTGTTCATTATAAAAACACGAGTCATACTGAATTATAACCCTGTCCTAACCAGGATGACCTCATTTTAACATAACTAATTATATCTACAAATGACCCAGTACTTTTAGTGGAAGTGGTGACAAAATTTAACCCATAATATAAATGCTTCTTCTGTAGCTTTTCTTGGTTGATTTTATGGAATTATGGATTTGAACCCAGGCATGTACTCTACACCTGAATGTCCACTACTTCCCATTTCTTCAAGTTTGTTTTAGGGTTTGGTTTTTGTTTGATTATTGGTTTTGGAAGAGGAGGCAGGAAGATGGCTTGAGCCTAGGACTTTAAGGTCAGTCTGGGTAATATAATACGATCTCTGTCCAAAAATAAATAAAATTTTATTCCAATAAATGTGCTATTTAGAAATCAGTCTTACCTATTAAAATGTACCTCCTAACTCCCTTTCATGCCACAGTTAAGTGAGTAGTTCTTATGAAACTGAGTTTCTCTGATATTAAAAAGAAAAAAACTGCTGCAGAAGGAAAGACAGATCTGCACTTGAAAGCGCTTGCTGCTCTTCCAGAGGACCCAAGTTCTGTTCCCAGCACCCACATAATGCTACTCACAGTTGCCTGTAACTCCAGCTCCAAAGGACTGACTGAACGTCTTCTAGCCTCCAAGCACATGTATACACATGACATTCACTCACACAGACACATAAATAAAAATAATAATACATCTTTTTAAAAATTTTAAGAAGAAACTGTGAATTGAAGTTCCCAAAGAAGAGGCACACCTTTGATAAAGATGTGTGTGTGTGTGTGTGTGTGTGTGTGTGTGTGTGTGTGTGTATGTGTGTATGTGTGTGTGTGAGTGTGAGAGAGAGAATGCCCATGTATGTTACATACACACATGTGACTGCAGACTTCCCATATCCCTGGAGGAGCACTGTGTGTAGACTCCTGACATAGCACCGGTACTTTTACATACAGCCTGGGAATTTGAACTCAGATCCACATGCTTTCTTTACAAGCACAGCTTTTTGTTGTTGGTTTGGTTTGGTTTGGGTTTTTGTTGTTGTTTTTTGGCGGGGGTAGGGGGAGGCTTGTTTTTTGAGACAGGGTCTCACTATGTAGCCCTGGCTGGCCTGGAACTATGTACACCAGGCTGGTCTCGAACTCACAGAGATTCTCCTGCTCCTGCCTACAGAATGCTAGGATTAAAGTGTCTAGCGCCTGACAAGCACTGAGCCATCTCCCAGCCCAACACCCATGTTAAAGTCTTCAAGGCCAAATAACTGAACTTCCTAATTATGTTGCAGACAAGCGCCAAATTATTTTGAGTTTCTTTTAGTGCCTTTGAAAGCCATGTACTGCCCATTCCTATCTGATCGAACATCCTTGTGACTCTCATAACCAAAACTATTCTCAGCAGATCACTGGCCTCCAACTGTCCTAGAGCTACTAAGAATGTAATGTCATCAGCATCTGAAGGCTGTATCTTCACCTGCTTTGCTTTGGTACCCAACAGCGTAGCTTTATTCTAAGTAGATGGTAGGATACCTATATTTAAAATATGTCCTTATGATTTTCTGAATTCATTGGTATTTGGTGTAATGTCTCGTCTATCTAATTTTATTAATTTGGGTCTTCTCTTTAGGTTAATTTAGTTAGTTTATCTTGTTTAACTTTTTTTTTTTTCTTCGAGACAGGGTTTCTCTGTGTAGCTTTGCACCTGTCCTGGATCTCACTCTGTTGACCAAGCTGGCCTCGAACTCGCAAAGATCTGCCTGCCTCTGCCTCCTGAGTGCTGGGATTAAAGGTGGTGGCAGCCGCCGCCGCCGTCACCACCACCACCACCTGGCATCTTGTTTAACTTTTTAAAAACCACCTCTACTTCATTAATTCTCTTTGTTTTTTCCTATTTCATTAAGCTCTACCCTGACCTTATTTCTACTAATTACTTCTGGGTTTCATTTGTTCTTGTTTTTCCCAGGCCTTCCAGAGAATTTTGTGTTTATTTTTCCACGTATATGTGCTATGTGTGACATACAGCATGTATGTAAAGGTGGGAACAACTTTGTGGAGTTGGTCCTCTCCTTCCACTTTTAAGTGGATCCCAGGGATTTAGTTCAGGTTGTCAAACTTGCATAGCAACTGCTTTTATCCACAGAGCTATAGTGTTGGGCTATTTGAGGGTTTTTGTTTGTTTGTTTTGTTTTGTTTTTACTTTATAAACATTCTTTCATTTTTGTCTATGTAACAGCATGGGGCAAAAACTCAGTCTGCCCCTAAAATTTCTGAAAACAATGGAATAACAAACCTTTGGCCACTTCATTTTTAACTTATTGTGAACTAAAATTTCTATTCTTTATGTACCTATAAATGTATATTTTAATGTAATTTATTTATATGTAAGTATAAGCATTTTAGGATTTTTTTTAAAAATACCAGTGGCAATAATATATAGGGATTATTGCCTGTCTACATTTCCCTCATCCTTTGTCTCACTGAGCTAATAAAACCCAGTTATTCCAGGTCATTAACTAGGCCGAGCTAAAATACAGACATTTAGAATGTAGAATTTATGACAGATTCTAAATGTAGAATTTAGGATAGAATTTTAAAAACTGCCTTACAAAGACTTTATCTCAGTTAAGGCCAACAAAATTGTAGATATTAAGACATTAATTTTGAGCTTTCTGAAAGATTTGAATCTGGCATTTTCAATTGTCGATTCTGAAAAATAAGGCAAAAAAAGAGAAAAAAACATAAGAGTGATAACTAATGTCTTGCATTTAGTTGATGATTAAACTATTATAACATGTTTTTATTAAGTGTTTGTCTTAATCAGTGTTCTATTGCTGTGAAGACACCATGACCACGGCAACTCTTAGAAAAAAAAGCATTTAACTGGGGCTGACTTACAGTTTCAGAAGTTTAGTCCACTTTCATCACAGTGGAAAGCATGGTGGCATTTAGGCAGACATGATGCTAGAGAAGGAGCTGAGAGTTCTACATCTGGATCAATAGGCAGCAGGGAGAGAGAGACTCTGGGCTTGATGGGCTTTTTGAAGCCTCAAAGCCCACCCCCAGTGGCACACTTCCTCCAACATGGCTACACCTCCTAATCATTTCAAGTAATGCCACTCCCTGATGACCAGCTATTCAAATCTATGAGCCTATGGGGACCATTCTCATTCAAACCACCACAGTGCTCAAATTGCTAAACTGCTTTTTACTAATCAAACTTAAAATATACATTTAGAGTATTTTTAAAAGTTAAAGAACTAGCTTATATGTGGAGAAACTTTTACATGGTTTCTAGACTTTATCCTATGTTAAATATATTTTGTCTATTTTTACTACTAAGAAGGTGAAGTTGTCAGTCAGTAATTAATAAAGACAAACATTAATACATTGCTGTTAGATAATACTTAAGAGATTAGATAAAAAAAAACAAGTGTTGTATACAAAAAGACAATATTGAATTTAGAGTCTCTGGTCATTAAATCATTACTTGACATGATATTTATGTATGTAACAATCAGTGTGCTAGTGAAGTGTGCAGCATAATGCTATGTAAGTCAGTTTCTGACAGGTGCAAGCTGGTAAAATGTCAGTAATCTGGACCAGTCTGCCATCACTGGTCCCAAAAAACTCCCTTGTTCCTCCAGGAAAAAGTAACCATTTGCTAGCTCCTCCTGCCTCAATCCAAAACTACAGTTGCAGGAATGACAGAAAGATGTCTAACAGTATTTTCCCCTCCAGTCTATTGTGCAAAGACAAGTTCATTGTCCGGTGTCAGTTATCTTGGCCAGCTCCTGTGGAAATGAGACATTCTTTAACTATCAAACTCTTTTAAAACCAAGAAAAACAACATGCTAAGAGCCTTTCTGAGAAGCCAAGCAACAGTAAAGTCTGCCTGAGATGTACTACCTTTATCTCATAGTAAGGACAGGTTTTCTATAATAAAATAATATTTTTTACTAAAAGGCTTTTACAAAATAGAAGAGGAATGAAGACAACCAGAAGGTAAAGTGCACCATAGACAGGTTCACAGGCGATGAAAACATATACTTACTGTATACATATACTCAACTTTACCGTAGTCAACCTTTAAAGCTCTTTAAAAATTCCTTAAATAGGCTGGGGTGATAGATCAGCAGTAAAGAGCAGTAGCTACTCTTTCAGAGGATGCAGGTTCCATTCCCAGCACACATGTGGCAGCTCACAACCATCTGTAACTCCAGTTCTAAGGGACCTGACCTTTTATTTCTGTCCCTGTCACTAATAATATTTGACACACTGGAAAAAGATAACTTTTTTAGAAGAAAATTTAAAATTATATTATTATCTGATTTCTTCTGTGACTTTCCATTTACATTCCCAAATTAAAATGTGATGTAGTAACAAAATAGGACAAATACAGTTACTAATCACGGGAGTTATAATAACATATATTTAAAGCTGATCGTTCCTAAAGTCTGAACTAGCTACTCTTTATGAAGTCAAAGCTATGTAATAAACTAGTAAAAAGGAAAACTAAAATACAAACATTACATATAGTTCAGAGGACTGTAGACACATAGGGAAACAATATAATTAGCCTGGTCAATTAAACTGGTTGTTCCTTTCAGCTGCTACCTTTACTCCCTTAAGCCATACTGTTATTATTTCAAGAACAGATCTGTAGCTCAGGCTGGCCTTGAACTCATTAGGTAGCTGAAGATCACCTTGAACTTTCTAATCCTTCCGCCTAGAGTGCTAGTGAACCCAGGGCTTTATGCATGAAAGGCAAGCACTCTAAAAACTTACTGCATACTTTACCCACCATCTTAATTGGGGGAGGAGCCTCGGGAGGGACTTGAGACAGACTTTCTCTGTACTAGAACCAGTATATGACTCAAACTCAAAAGATCCACCTGACTCTTCTTCCTGAGTTCTGAGATTAAAGGCATGTACCACCTTGCCCGACTATTTTCTTAATTATTTCTTAATATTACTCCTGGAATGTCAGATACAAAGAAAAAACAATCAGACTCAGGTTGTAGTAGGTGGATTTACTTCTTAATGATTTTAGCAACTGTTCTCCCTCCAAGGCTGCATTCCTGTCTCTTCAGACAGCATTACTCAGACTTCCCAGCCTTGTAAACAGAAACATTTGCCCTCTGCCTGCACAAAATGTAACTATTCGGCCATTATGGGGACCTGTGAAAGAAATTCACAAAAAGAAAGTCCACATCTGTGTTAAAGACTCTACAAGATCAAATGATAGAACATAGTGATTATGGAAGAGTTAATATATTACAGACCAGAGTCAAACTGTCTTGGGCTATTTTTAGTGCTTTGGAAAGCCATTCACTGCCCACCTCTGTGTCTGAGCTAACATCCTCTGACTATCAAAACCTTTAAAATGTGTCTTAGAAAATAAAAATTTTTTAAAGCAAAGAACAAAAACAAAAGTGCATTCCTGGCAAACCATTAATTTCCACCAATCCAAAAGCTTAAGAATGTCATCAGATAGCATCTGAAAACTATAACTGAGTTTTTCCTGCTTTTCTATGACCTGCCTGTGGGTACCACTAGTATATTTGGTCATGCCTAATTTATGACTTTCTTTGTTCTTTTTTAAAAATATTTATTTAGGTGCATTGATGTTTTCCCCATGTGTATATCTGTGTGAAAGGAGGGTGCCAGATCCCCTGGAACAGAAGTTATGGACAGTTGTGAGTTGCCATGTGGGTGCTGGGAATTGAACCCAAGTCTTCTGGAAGAGCAGCCAGTGCTCTTAACCACTGAGCCATCTCTCCAGTCCCACCTTTTTGTTCTGTAATTAATACAGTTGCATGTAACCACTTATACAGTGGAACATGCCCTTTTCTTTTTTTTTTTTTTTGAGATTTTACTTATTTTTACACATATGGGTGTTTTGCCTGCATGTATGTCTGTGCACCATGTGCATGCCTGGTGCCTGCTAAGACCAAAGGAAGTATTGGATCCCCTGGAGCTGGAGTTACAGATGGTTGTGAGCTGCCATGCAGTCCTGGGAATGAACAGGTCCTCTGGAATACTAGCCAGTATAATCATTTCAATATTGTCATTTCCTTTTTGATTTTTCAAGACAGGGCTTCTCTGTATACCCCTGGCTGTCCTGGAACTTGCACTGTACATCAGGCCGGCCTCAAACTCAAGAGATCCGCCTGCCTCTGCCTCCTGAGTGCTGATCCAGCTATGTTGTCATTTCTTGACTTGAAATTAAAGAGTCTATTTCACTATACAGAGAAACCCTGTCTCAAACAAACAAAAAAGTCTATGTCAGAAAATAGTCTTTAAGTTAAATATACTCCTTCATTGCACTTTAAAGATTTAGAATTCATAAAATATTCAAAATATCAGAAGTTAGTCAATCAAAAAGTGGCCTTGAAATGTCTTTAAGTATCTGTAACAACTGCTAATTTAAGCCTTTTAAAAACTAAGGTAATGGTTAACCCGTTGCCTATAACTGAAGGTAATTTGAGTTTTTATACTGTACGGAAACAGAAGGAAGTCCTAAATCAAGAAGGTCTTGATGGCTCAAGCATCAGTATATTCAAGTTTCAGTTGTGAAATATCTGTATAACATGCTTACAAATTCAGCTCATCTCCTCTTAAATCCCAGGTCCTGCAGTAGACTGGTGGGCACTTGGAGTCTGCTTGTTTGAATTTCTAACTGGAATTCCCCCTTTTAATGATGAAACTCCACAACAAGTATTCCAGAATATTTTAAAAAGAGGTGATTTTTATTTTTTTCTTTATTAAGATAGATTCAGGGTTGGAGGATGTAGCTCAGTTGTAAATACTTGTCAAGCATACACAAGACCCTTAATTCCATCCATAGAACAAAAAATTCATTTATCTCTATAGCTGGGAATGATTAACAAACCTATTTAATAAAAGTATTTTAATATAGTTAAGTATGGATTCAGAGGGTATTAGAAAAAGAGGCACTCAAAGAAAGACACACCCAGATTATGGGTGTCAACTTCTCCAAGGTTTGCAGAAAGTAAGACATACTCAAGTGTGGATCCCCAAAGGAAAGTCGAAGCTTTTCACTTGTATATTTGTATTTGTAGATATCCCTTGGCCAGAAGGTGAAGAAAAGTTATCTGATCATGCTCAGAGTGCAATGGAGATACTTTTAACCATTGATGATACAAAGAGAGCTGGGATGAAAGGTAAGGTTTTTTTGTCATTGAACTATTTTACGCTTGCTTGGTTGCAAGTAGCAATTATAACATCAGGTTAGTACAGTAATCTGACCTCTCAATGGTAAAAAGATAGTTCCTCTAGATACGCACTTGTCTACTGTCTTTAATTCAAAACTCAGTGCAGTGTAGTTGCAACTCACACACTTAATTGTGTAACTTTCCATGAGGCACAAGAAACAGTATTATATTGTATCTTGGGTTTTCTATACCTGATAATCAACTATTGCACATCTCTTTATGAATATCCTCTTGTGTAATTTTGTATTGTTTAAGTTTTGATTCCATTCTTACTAACAAAGCATTTCATCCCAGGTTGCCTCAAATAAGACAAATATTCAGTACGTTATGAATCACTTGGAGGCTTTTTTAATGCTTGGGGATATATACATGATCCTAACTTTGAAACTGAGGTAAAGCTCATTGACAGCAGCTTTAAAATCATTTTTTCTTAATGTTAAGGATACAGCTAAAATACTTTGTGTCCAGCACCAGGTTCACACTTCAGCACCTAAAAAACTTGTATTATGTTATTGTAATATAGACAAATAAGCATTGTGACCCAAAATGCATTTCTACATGAAGCAGAGTATATACAAAAGAATGAACTTTGGGAATATGTCCTGTCAGGATGGAGAAATGGCTCAGTAGGCAAAAACCCTAGACAACCTGAGTTCAATTCCCAGAATCCACAGTGGAGAAGTAACTCATGAAAGCTGTCCTCTGACCTTTACTCACATGCCATGGCATCTGTGCCCATGCTCACACACATCTTTTTTTTTTAATTTTTATTTATTTGTGTGTGAGAGAGAGAAGTGGGGAGAATCTTACTTGCACCAGCTTCTACATGTTCTTTTCATAAGGTCAATAGTTTGGGATCTATAGAGATGACTCAGCAGATAAGAGCACTTGCTGTTCTAGGATGCAAGTTCGGTTCCCTACTGGTCACAACATATACCTCCCAATTCCAGGGCAAACAACACCCTTTTCTGGCTTTCATGATTACTTGTGAACTTAAGACAGACAGACAGACAGACACACTCACAAATAAATAAATAAAGATCAATAGTTATTGGTATAACTAAACCTATTGGATGACTTTGAAACATTTGTCAATGTTGCTCTGGTCCTGGGGCTACCCAAGGCTGAACTACTCAAATCCCTCTCACTGTGGGACTTACTTTAAAATGTTTCCTTAAACAAATAGTTGTTAATATAATACCATGTGGGCTTAATACTGTGAAGAAAAATAAAGCAGAGTGGGAAGATACAAAGTGAGTCCTAGAGACAAGTTTGCATAGAGTACTTGGGGAGACCTCTTTAAGGTACAAGATTGAGCAGAAACCTATGTAAAGTGAGCTTATACATACCTGACCACTCCCTTTGAGTGTTTTCAAAATTCCAACGATTAAGCCACATTGAACACCTGAAACCCCATATTTGACTCCAAAGAGTGTACATTGTTACTTGGCCATTTTGAATCCTTGAAATTTTTGTTTTGTTTTGGTTTGGTTTGGTTTGGTTTGGTTTTTCAAGACAGGACTGGCAGCCCTGGCTGTCCTGGAACTCACTTTGTAGGCCAGGCTGGCCCTGAACTCACAGAGATCCGCCTGCCTCTGCCTCCTGAGCACTGAGATTAAAGGTGTACGCCGCCATGCCCAGCCTTGAAATGTTATTTTTTAATACATCTGAGTATCTGAACAAAACATATTGGTTAGGTTGCTATTATAAAATGCTATCCTAGCTGGATATGGTAGAACACACCTTTAATACCAGCACTTGGGAGACAGAGGCAGGCAGATCTCTGTTAGTTCCACACAGCCAGGCTACATAGTGGGACCCTGTCTCAGAAAATAATAATAATAATAATAATAATAATAATAATAAAGTATTTAAAATAGACAGGGGAGATGGCTCAATAGATAAAGAATTTGCTATGCAAGTATGAGGGACCAGTGTTTGGATCTCCAGAACACACATGAAGTTGGATGCAGTAGCACACATCTGTAATCTCAATGTGCCACAGTAACAGGGGAGGCAAAGACTGAGAACCCTCAGATACTCATGGGCTAGTCTGAGACATGAAGTAAATAAAAGAGCCTGTATTTAAAAAAAAAAAAAAAAAAAAAAAAAAAGGAAGCTTGGACCTGACAGCAAAGATTGTCTACTGACCAACACCCATGTACCACAGCTGCACAGGCCTGCACTCACATACAAACTTGCACTTACACATTACACATATATGCCAACACATTTAAATAATAAAACACTATCATTTTTTAAATGATTTAAATTTTTAAAATAAAATTTAAAAATGACTAGGGTCATTTTTCCTTTAATTTTGAATACCTACAGCAT
Source organism: Peromyscus aztecus (assembly GCA_902168405.1). NCBI lineage: Eukaryota > Metazoa > Chordata > Mammalia > Rodentia > Cricetidae > Peromyscus > Peromyscus aztecus. Next base: position 36,615 of record CABHPQ010170114.1, read on the forward strand.
AGTAGGTATTGCCTTATACAGACTTAGTCTTAAACTAAGTAAAGAGAGTTGCTGAGATAGCTCAGCAGACAGAGGCACAGTATCCCAGTTTTCTCATTAAAAAGGCTCTAGAGGGACTGGAGAGATGGTTCAGTGATTTAAGAACAACTGTTTTTGTTGCTAGGGGACCGGAGTTCAGTTCCTATCGTGCACAGTATTCTATCATGGGGACAGAGAGATGTATCAGCCATTAAGAGCAGTTGCTGCTCTTGCAGAAGAAGCCAGCTAGGTTCCCAGCACCCACATGGTGACTTACAACCTTTTACAACTCCAGTTCTAAGGGATATGATGCCACTTCTTACCTCATTGGGCACCAGGCACACATGTGGTGCACATACATACATGCAGGAAAATACTCAGACATGTAAAAAATTTTCTTTACATTTTAGAGACGAGGTCTTACTATGCATCTCTGGTTGGCATGGAACTCATTATGTAGACCAGGCTGTCCTCGAACTTACAGAAATCCACCTATTTCTTCCAAGTGTTGGAATTAAAGGCATACAGCACCAGGTCCAGACAAAAATAAATCTTTATAATTATTTAAGAAAAAGTATATCTGCTTAAAGCATATTTGAAGCTAAAAATTTTAACTTGGTAGGGAGAAAATTATAAAATGTATGAAATTTAAGATTTTCTTTTCTGGCTACACTGATAATAACAATACTTCTAAAAAATGAAAGTCTCCAAAATCAGTCTCCACTGTTGCAACTGGTTAGAATATTTTCTTCTAGCCCTACATTTTTTTTTAGCATATAGTATATAATTATTTTCTGGAATTTTTTAGCTTTCAAGTAAAATATTGTGAAGTTGTCTTACATACTGCAGAATATTTAACAGAATAACTGGTCTCTATGCAACAGATGCCTCATTATAACACCCAAACAGTATCTCAGACAATGCCAATAATTCTGTACAGGAAAAAGTCACTCTGGTTGAGAACCATCACACAAAAATAAGTTTTAAGTTTATCTATTCTTAGGTACTTATTTTAAAGATTGAGATAAAATCTCCAAGTGGAAATTAGTTTTGGAATTGTATCCCTTTTTCTATTATTCTTTTTTCTTTCCCTCCCCCTCTCCTTCATATTTTTTCCAGACAGTCTCTCATTAGAGCCTAGACTAACCTGAAGTCCCCTACATAGCCTCCTGTTCCCATTTCCTAAGTGCTGGGATTACAGGCATGTGACACTATGCCTGACTCAGTTTTGGTTTTTAAGATACCATCTCATGCTATAACCCAGAAACTGCATATATAATCCATGCTGGCCCTGAACTTAAAGCATCCTCTTGTTCAGATTCCTGAGTGCTGGGATTACAGGTGTGAGCTGCCATGCCTGGCTTCTACCAGTCCTTTAGTTTAGAGGAAAAACAATTTATATGCATATAAATCTCCTAAATCAAGATTCCCAATACAAGCATTCTGTGTAGGCACCCTCTACTATTCTCCTTAAAAGTAGATACTTTTTTGGTTTTATTTACTTACTGCCTTGTCACTTGTTTATTTACTAGCATTTGTATTGTTGCTTTGAAAGGTAAAGGGTTGAAAGCTGGATATTGGTGGCTCAAACATATAGTCTCAGCACTTAGGAAGGTGCCTGTGACAGAAGGATTGCTGTGAGTTCAAAGCCAGCCTAGGCTCCATAGTTTTTTTTAAAAAGTGAGGAGTTGGGGCTGGAGGTGTAGCCCATTGCAGACACTTGCACAGTGTGCGCACAGCCTTGGGTTCAGTCACCAGCACTGCAAAGAAGAAACAGTAAAAGATTAAAGAAAGGGGAGCTTATTTCTAGCAATGAAATATCACAGTTTAGTCAAACAAGTGAGCGTGTTTTTATTTTAGTAGGTAGAAGTAATAGAAAAAAATGTGAAGAGGAGCCAGGCCCGGTGCTGCACACCCTTAATCCCATTACTCTGGAGGCAGAGGCAGGCAGAGTCAGAGGCCAACCTGGTCTATAAAGAGACCTGTTTCAGGACAGCCAGGACTACATAGAGACCCTATCTCCAAACAAAACAAACAAAAAGTGAAGAGTCTGACATCTTATAATCAGGAGTGCTGTGATGGATGAAAGATTCTAGATGTACCTGCGGTGCTAGCTAGTAAATGCTAAGGATGCAGGCAGTGGAACCAAGTAAGGGAAAGAGACATGGAGAGAATGTGAGAGAAGTGTCATCAAAGACCAGGGCCGAGCCATGGTGGTCCATGCCTGTAAACCCATATAAGGCTAAGGAAGAGGACTGTAAAAACTTCCAGCTTGGGCTACACAGTGAGTTCCAGGCCAGCCTGGGCTACAGTGAGACCTTATTGCAAACACACATACAAAGACCAGAAACAATAGGACAGTAAGTTAAATATACAGCCAGTCATCTTCAGTGTGTATGTGGAATCCTCATGAAGGAAGATAAAGTATAGAAAACAAAGAGTGAAAAAGGAACTTCATGGTGCTTACAGATGGCCATGATGTGACAGGGAGGTAAGGAGGTAAAATGAGAATTGGAGCATTAGTCATATGAGCTCCAGAGGCAGGGAGAAGTAAGCCCGACTGTCTTAAAATGGGGGATTGTGTGAGAAGGTGATGGCATCAGGAAAATCCACTTCTACTGTCCATTTATTCACTTACTAGACAAATATGAACCAGGCCCCCTAATATACCAGGTGATATGCAAAATGATACAATGTAAAGTATGTAGCCTAATAGGGAGACACACATTAAACAAATATCAATGATATTTGGTATAATAAAGTAGGGCAAGATATATGTATAAAACTTTCTCTTTTTAATTCCTGAAAGCAGAGCTTAAGTATTATAATAATGTTGTTTTTGGTTTTTTACATATTTCCTTAAGAACTGAAACATCATCCTCTCTTCAGTGAAGTGGACTGGGAAAATCTGCAGCACCAAACAATGCCTTTCGTACCCCAACCAGATGATGAAACAGATACATCCTATTTTGAAGCCAGGAATAATGCTCAGCATCTGACCATATCTGGGTTTAGTCTGTAGAACACACATGTCATTTTTACCTAACCTTGTGATACAGAATTAGGTTTTGCAATAACATGTTCCTTCATTACTAGATTGATCTAACAGGATAGAAGTCATTATTATACCTAGGCTAATGAGCTTTTAATTACTAAATACAACAGCTTTTACACAGTTGAAATGCAATATGTAATTTATCTTTACCTTAAACTGCATATAAATCATCATACCTTTTTTCATCTTATCTTATTTATTCACTGCACTTTATGAAGGCTAACGTATCGATAACCTAAAACAACAAACACTACTGCTCTATACAGAGGGAAAGAGCCATACGCTTGTCTATATCTGCTGATTTCATTGTTCTGTTCACTTTGGTGTTAATATCAAACAAACAAAAAAGGATGATTTCATTTAAATTTAATTTATTTCTACATGGTTGCCTGCAAAACTGTGGTCTCAGGGCAGTCATATAAGATAATACATAACTATCAAAATCATTTGAGCCAGACATGCTGATGCAAGCTAGAAGTCCCAATATTCAGGAGGCAGACACAACACAGGAGTATGACTGCAATTTCAAGACTAAGGCCAGCCTGGTCCATCTCTGAGCTGGAGACCAGTCAGGAATACATAATAAGACCCTGTCCTACAAAACTTAAAAAAAAAAAAAAAAAAAAAAAAAAGGTAGCTGGAAAACTATTACTCAGTAGTATAACTTTGCAGAGTGCAGTCTAGACAAAAGAACTAAGGTTTTAAGGGTTTAGCTTACCTTCCTAGTGATAGAAATTTGCTTTTGCTACCTGATTGCTTTTGATGCTTCCCTCTACAATTCCTGTTTAAGAGTTCTAGAAAGGTTGGATGTGACACTAAGTAATCTTAATAGCTTGTTCAGTTTTAATAGAAATATATACTTTACATCTTATTTCTAACATCATCAGAGACAAATAGTAATAATCTACTTTTGCTTATCATTGTAACTGATTGTCAGCATCATTCTTTTCAAAGAATGTACTAAGAATCAGCTCACAAGTCTTATCTTAAACTAATTGAGGCTTTTAGCATTTCCCTAGAAGAGCAAAATTAAGATTTAAATGTATCATAAGTAAGGTTTTGCTAATAACCTTTTGCACACTGACTTTAGTGTTTCTACTTTCACTTTGCCACCTAGTCACAGCCCAGATATAACATAGTTTGCAAAGGTAAGACAAGTCTAAATCTGTTACAATAAAAGACACAGCGTAACAGGTGCTGGGTATTGAATCCTTGGGTTAAAGGTTTTACTCTGCTTATTTTAGTAATGACTATTAAATTTTCCAGTCACCTTTTTAAAGAAAAATATTCAAAATACAGTTACTACAACTTTCTTTAAAGTGAGTCACACTTTCAGGTAACAGAATATTCTATAGGCTATTTGCTCAATCTATCATCCTTTTATAGTGTTTTCAAGTAGCAGGGAAAAAAAGCCTTTGAAATAAAAAAAATGGTTAAACAATTGTGCTAACACACCAAAATGCCATGGGCAGGTTAATACTGAGCACTAATATACTGGCCATTGATATAATTACTTTGGAGGCTGGAGGTAGAGAATACTTACCTAGTGTGCATAGGACCCTGGGTTCAATCTCCAGTAACACACACAAATACCAATTCCTTTGTAGAATTAGAATAAACAGAGCCATATTAACAAACTAGGAGTCCAAGGAGGCCTGGCCTCTGAGGGCTCTCGATCCCAGGTAGCTAAAAATGAGTCTGCAGAAGCAAACCCCTAGTGGTTTCTTAAAGCAAATCACTGGGACAGTTGGTTATAGTAAAATGAAATTCTGCTGTGGACTACTGAGAGGTCCTGACCTGCCTGGGCTACATGAAGAAAGCACTGGACTCTAGAAAAAAAGTATGTCAGTGGATGGCTGAATAGACAGACATAGGGATACATTTATTCCAAGAAACAGTGTGCTCTGTATAAGTACACAGAAGAGAAACAGTTCTTTTCATAGATGTAAAAATGTTTTCTTCTACCTTTTGGTTCTCTCGTAAGTTGGCCTGTTTTCATAGTAATTGGTGTTTTTTCATTGACAGCGAATCATCAACACTTTGCACATTTATGTTTTATTTTACCTGTCTGTACAGAATGTAAAGAATAAAAAATTAAAATTAAAAAAAGAATTCTTTCTCCTTTCACGGTTATTTAACCTAAGGTTCCAGCAGTGTTGTTTTTGATTGTGTGATGGATTCAATGAGAATGGCCCCCATAAGGCTCATGTTTGGATACTTGGTCCTTGGTTGGTGGAACTGTTTGGGAAGAATAGAAAGTATGTCACTGAGGGTGAGCATTAAGGTTTCCAAAGACTCAGGTCACTCCCAGTATGCTCTACCCTTGCTTATGGTTAAGATATGAATGTTCAGATGCTGCCTGCTACCTCTGCTCCACCATCGTGAACTCTACCCCTGAAACCAAAAGCCCCAAATAAAGTGGTTTTTTTTAATAAGCTGCCTTGGTAGTGTTGTCTTAATCACAGCAATAGGAAAATAACTAATACATACCATTTATTCAACTGACCAAATGGGACATATATGAATGAGTAATTAAAACATTCTGGAAAACAAAAACTAGGGCCAGCAAGATGGTTCAGTGAGTAAAGGCACTTGCCACCAATCCTGACCACCCTAGTTCAGTCTCTAGGAACCACACAGTAAGGAGAACTGTAAGCTGTTTTCTGACCTCCATACATGTGCTATGGCATGGGCACATGCACTCTCAAAAACACTAAAACTTGAAGTATTACTGAATTGGACTTATTTCTAATAGAGAAGAAGACAGGACCCTGTCTTAGGGTTTCTATGGCTGTGATGAAATGCCATGACCAAAAAGCAAGTTGGAGAGGAAAGGAATTATTTAGCTTATACTTCCATATCACTGTTCATCATCAAAGGAAATCAGGACAAGAACTCAAACAGGGCAGGATCCTGGAGGCAGGAGCTGATGCAAAGGCCATGAAGGGGAGTTGCTTACTGGCTTGTTTACATGCCTTGCTCAGCCTGCTTTCTTATAGAACCCAGGGCTATCCCAGGGATGGCACCACCCATAATGGTCTGAGCCCTCCCCCATCAATCACTAATTAAGAAAATGCCCTACAGTCAGATCTTACAGAGGCATTTTCTCAATTGAGGTTCCCCCCTTTCAGATAACTCTAGTGTCAAGTTGACATAAAATTAGCAGAAATAAAATTGAGTAGAAAACTACAATTTGCTATCACAGACATGGCATATGCAGCTACAGTCACCTAAAATTCTACTAGGTAAGGCATGTTGTAATGGTATTTGTTGAGAATAAATGACTCATCTAAATTTATACCTGTTGGGAAGCTACATTCAGACTCTTGTTAAAGAGAAATCAAAACAAGGAGATAAATGATCTTGGTTGTCCCCTACAGAAATCAACTTATCTGAAGAAATAAGAATGCCACCCCCAAATATGCCTCTTTCGCATAAACAGTTTGGGCTAAAGGCATTTCAAACAGAAAACACAGGATAGTCCTCTCTATCCTTCCTTATATAGGTAGGTATAAATTCTCCTTCACTGGAGACAACTCTACTGTGAGCCAAGAGACAGCACCAGAGGAATCCAAGCAAACATTACTTCTCTACCTTTACATCCCCAGCTTCAGATCTACAGAAAATTAAAATGACTTTTCTTTGTCCTTTGTAAGCAGCAAGAGGACTGCTACAAGTCTGAGGCCAGTCTGAGCTACAAACTAAAACCCTACCTCATTTTTTAACTGTATTACTAATATCCCCAGTCAGATGACAAATGAGTTAAATTGAATTCACTTCTGAAATTTTCATCAAATTGCACATAATATGGTTTTATTTAGTCTCATGAGTTTCTTCTCTTTGCGTGGTGCTGGGGACTGAACCTTGGACCTCCCATGCTTGGCATGTGGAAGAGCTGTATCTCCTGCCTGCCACTCAGGATTGCTTTATATGAACTCCTATTATTTGCACTCATTTTAGCTTTGTACACATCAATACAGTTAACCAGTAATAAAAAAAAAAACATTTCATTTCTCATTAACCTTTTATTTTTAACTTAGTTTTACAATAAACAGAAAAGCTGATCATTAAAAAAATATCATAGCTGTCAATTTTTAAAATGAGGTTTATGTTTTAAAGCATTACCATTATATCCTATAATTACATCTTTTATATACAAGAACTGTGCAAAGTGCTTTTCAAACTATAAAGTAATTCTGGTATAAGATACAAATGGTTGCCCTTAGGAGTTAGTTACCTTAACTACTTGCAATGAATCACAACTGGTTACGTCCTTGATTTGCATTTTATTTATATAAGAAAAAAAGCCATCATTTTATGATACCAACTTGTCTAATTTAAAAAAAAAAATAAACTCTTGATCCACACTTTCTCTATGATAATTCAGTTATTTGGGTTTTTTTTTCCTTCTAAATAAGTAGAAGATTTGGGTTTGTTTGTTTTGTATCTTAAGCAAATACTAGTAGCTCCTTTTAAACAGATCAACCAAGATGTGATATGCAATTTAAAAACTAAATACAGTTAAGAAAAAAAAAAAGAAGAAAAAAATTGAGAAATCTGGGACAAGCAAATCATGTTCTCATACTTTTTTTCTTCAAAGAACAACCGTATATACTAGATAGGGATTCTTTCACTCTTACTGAAAATATTCAATACCTAATGCTAATACCCCCAACATCATATACATCAAGAATGCATTAATTTTTTTACTATACAAAGGTAGCCATGGTGGTACATGCCTGTGGTCCCAGAAACTGGAGAGAAGAGGAGACCATTACATCAAGCGTTCAAGGTCATCTTTAGCTACATATAAATTGGAGGCCAGCATGAGCTACTACTGAGACTGTCTCAAAAGGAAAAAAGGGGAGATTTGCTAGAAAGTTTTTAAATTACATCTTCAAAGCATAAGGTATATATGAGTGAGCACAGGTTTTGGAAAGTATACAAGAAGGATTTTTTTCAAATACTAGGATCTAAATTAATCTTCTTTTTGGTCTAATGGCCAGAAGGAACTTAAGTTTCCATTAGTTAGGCATTCCTTAATTATGTGGACAGAGATGGCCTGTATATTTAAAGTCCTTCTAATACCTTGTGAGTACACCCCAAAGGAAAACCTGAGGCACTAAGAGGTTAAGAATCCAAACTGGAGTTTACCACTTACAGAAAAAAATGGATTTTCATGCGTTTTTCCTTAGTAAAAACAGTATAAATAAGTTCTCATTTTATTGCAAAGCACCCTATGAAGCAGACATTGGATATCCTCACTTAGAGAAAAATGATTTCAAAGGAGTAAGAGTGTATGTATGATTGAATTAAAATCCGATTAGCTCTCCGTGTCAGCTTGGAACACACTTTTACACATACATTAGGCCTATTCTCCATCATCTCCATCATCAAGTTAAGTCTGTTCAATGAATCATTTGTAAAAAGTAACCACAGTACAAAGGACAATGATTTTCTGAGTCGTGAAATCCCAAGACTGTGCAGACCACAAAAAACGTAGAGGATTCTTCCATCGGTTTTCTGCTACCTGGCTGACAGTTCAGTGACTGATACAAAATTGATTTAACCTTATTTAAATCTACTCTTGTATTGAATTCTTTCTTGTGTTTAATTTAGAAAAGTAAATATTATAAATCTTATCTTATAATCATAACAGTGCCTTATAAAAGCAGTTTATATTTCTTATGGGAGAAAATCACGTAAACATGTTACTAAACAATAATTAATAACTTAATGTCCTTCAAGCTCAAAAAGAGTAAGTCTATGTATGCCACTTAAAACCTAACTAAGATTGATTTTTCAAGTATCAGCAATATTAGTCCTTAAAATGTTACCATTTGTGTAGTGCAAAGAATATATATATAATATATATATATAATATATATATATTATATATATATATAAACCAAACTATTGGACAAAAAAGAAATGTAATCATCACAAACTGAGATTTTCTTGTGAAATCCACAATCCATTTCATATTTTAGGTCATCCAGGTCCAGAAGTCTTCTTGAGTAAAATGTGATTTTCTTCAGTTTATTTTTCTTTAAAAAGAAAGTAAAAACAAATCCTGTAAGTATAAATGCAACCTGAATATCAAGCACATTCATACCAAAGAATTTTCTGGACAATAACACAACATTCAAATTCAAGATAAAACTATAAAACTACAAATGATCATTAGGAAGTTACTACATGTGACTTAGCATGGTAGGAAAGATGTAATTGCAGGTAGCAAAATTACCAAACAGTTTTCTGTGTATTTATTCATTTATTGCCGGTGCTGGGGACTATGCCCAGGGCCTTTTATGTGCTAAGTATATGCAGTATACCAAGCTATTATATAACAGCCTTCAAATAGTTTTTAATAAATAATTTCAATTTATCTCTCTCCTTTTGCCTTCTAATTCTCATACTTTACTAACTGGCTACTATCCAGTTAATACTTGGGGGAATTAAATCATAATTTTATGAAAAAGAAAATATGAAACAAAAAAGTTTAACAATGCAGACTTATTTTCAGGTACTGTACCAGGGATTCAGGGGTTAAATATGGCAGGCTCCTAGTTCAGTTCAGTGGTGGGGGATGGGGGGAGAGAGCACATACACCTCAAAAAATGGATATATGTGACAGTTTTAATTAAAGTAGAGTGAGCTACCAGATACGGGTAGCCTTGCTAGTTCAGAGCACAACCATCAATACATGATTTGCAAAAGCCCCCACTGCTGGAAAGAATATACAGCTGACTCAGGATGCCAAACTGCCTGGAACTTCCATTACAGATTAATTCCTCTCTCTAGACATACTCTTAACTATGCAACTCATTGGCAGTAATATTTTATTATTTTTAATTATGTGTTAAAGGGGGGAAACATGTGCACATGACTTCGGGTGTCCACAGAGTCCAGAAGAGGGCATCAGATCCCCTGAAGTTAGGGATAGTTGTGAGGCACCAACATGGGTGCTGGGAACCAAACTAGCGTCCTCTGGAAGAATGGTATATACTCTTAACAGCTGAGCCTTCTCTCTAGCCACAAGGTGTAATATTTTAAACACTCAGATACTTTAAGTTCTGTAGAAAACTTCTTATATACACTTCCTTGGCATGAGTGGCATTTTAAATAATCAGATTTTAAACAACAGGGGGTCTCTACATCAGGAACAAAATGCCCATGGAGAAAAAAATTGAAATGCCTGACAAAGAGATGTGTGTTGTTCTGAAGATAACTGCTTGCGAAGATGTAGCAGAAATGTTAGCTGTGGGGTGCCTGCACAGTTCACTACACTTACTAAGGACCACATGCTGCAGATTGCTACACATAGCCCTTCGCAAAGCAGCAAACAATTTAGTTCCTTCTTGAACTCCCAATCTTCCACAGTGCCAATAAATACCAATCATGATCTTCAAAACTTCAGAATGTTTTTCAAGTTTTTAATGGAATCTTTGTTTTGTGTACCTAAATGTCTTTAATTAACTTACAAAACAGATGATGTAGTGTATTATTAAAAGGAAAATCACAGAAAAAGGAATAGCAATTCAGTCTTCCCCCTCACCAGCTACACTATGAGGACTGTATATGGAGGTTCCTCTGCTGTAAAGCCTCCCTATCTAATGGCACTCAAAATGCTACAATGCCTGGTGCTTGCTAGATTCTCTCCTCTGTAGAAATCATTATACCCAGCTCCCCTGGGCTGACTTTATGTCAGTACCTTATACATGCCTCCCCTCAGAATAAAGAATATTCCTCTTGAGACCTCCCCATTCCTACTCTTTTGTTTATTTTTAGAAACAGGGTTTTTCTGCATATCCCTGGCTGACCTGGAACTCGCTCTGTAGACAGGGCTGACCTCGAATTCACATAGATCTCTCTGCCTCTGCCTCCCGAGTGCTGCAACTAAAGGCATGTTCCACCACCACCCAGCTCTACCAATGTTTCTCCTAACTGATAGGCTCACTGTCCCCAACAAACTGAATGTAGGAGTCCGAGAAGGCTGAGAGTGGTTGAAATACCCTTCTGTCACATTAACAGCTTCAATGTTGTCTTCTGTCCCAGCACTTGGGAGTGGAGGTCACCCAGGAGTATATGAGACCCTGCCTCAAAAAATGTAGACCCTGTGAAAACGAGCGGGTCTCTGAGTCTTTCTTTGCCTGCTCTTGGGACTCTTTTCCTCCTGCTGCATTGCCATATCCAACTTCAAAATGATAGTTTGTGCTTCATCTTATATTTATTTTGTCATATTTGGTTGTTATTTCCTAGAAGTCCTTTTCTAATAACAGACAGAAAGGAAGTAGATCTGGAAGGGAAAGGAGGTGGGAAGGAACTGGAAGGAATAGAGGGACAGGAAATATAATCAGGATATACTATACAAAAAAATCTATTTTCAATAAAATAAAAAATAAAAATTAGAAAAAAAAAACCTGCTAGATTAAGATTAAGATACCTAAATCCTCTCAAGCCTAAAACTCATTTCCTTATTAAACTTGGTTCTGCTGCCTCCAACCCAGAACTATCAGCCACATACATAAGCAAACTGTGTTTAAACATACACTAAAACACACTGTACTGAAAAATTTGCAACTGGAAAGATCACTTAACAGTGAAAAACTCAATAATAAAGCAGAAACTTTGTCGTTTCTCCATCTCTGAACTAAAGGGGATACTTTAAAGAAACAGTGAGCCTCCTTTACTAGACTTCTGCTAGCAATGAAGTCCTAAAGTAAATGAATGACTGAAGTAATTTTACAAAAATAGTCCAATTTCAAAGGGGTGTGACAACACAGGCCTACAATCCCAGCACTTGAGAGACTAGGGCAGGATACCACTGCAAGTTCAAAGCCAGCCTGCGCTCAAGCCAGCCTAAGCAAAGACTGAAACTCAAGCTCAAAGAACAAAGAGAAATACACAAAAAAAAATCCACTTTTCTGTAGCTGCTAAAGCAATTTTTCTTCTACTTTGTTTTTGTAAGACAGGGTTTTACTATGTAACTGGCTAGCCTGGAACTCTTGATCCTCCTGTCTCCAGCTCACAAATGCTGAGATTACAGGCATGGATTATCATGCTTGGATTTACCATTTGATTTTTTAACCTTTCATGATGTGGTAAGCTGTTTCAATCTTAAGTTAAATAATTATTGTTCTATGCCAAATTTTTCAACTACCTTCTTTTTATGTATTTTGTGTATATGTGTGTGCATGTGTGCATGCGATCACGTGTGTGTAGTGCATGTGTGTGTGCTGAATGCACGTAGAAGCATAGGTCATCAGGTATCATACCTTAGAGCAGTGGTTCTCGACTTTCCTAATGCTGTGACAGTTAAGAACCACTGCCTTAGAGGTCATCCATGTTTTAGAGCAGTGGTTCTCAACCTGTGGGTCAAAATCCCTTTGAGGGTCAAACAACCCTTTCACAGGTGTCGCCTAAGACTACTGGAACATACAGATATTTACATTATGATTCATAACAGCAGCAAAATTACAGTTACGAAGTAGCAAGAAAAATATGTTATGGTTGGGGTCACCACAGCATGAGGAGCTGTATTAAAGGGTCGCAGCATCAGGAAGGTTGAGAACCTCTGTTTTAGTGGAGGCAGTGAAACTCACCAAATAGACCAGGCTGGCTGAGCCGCAAGCCCCTTACCACCCTGTAGCAGCCTCCTTGGCATGTGTGGCCATGCCCAGCTCTGCTCTGTAGGTACTGAAAATAAAACTCAGGTCCCTCATGCTCACTGTGCAACTAAGCTATCTCCACAGCCCTAACCACTGGCTTTCCACAAAAGAAACAAGAAAAGAAGTTGGGGGGTTGGGGCTGGAAGTTACATCTCAGTGGTGGACCGTTTGCCTAGTATGAGGCCCTGGGCTCTACACTCAATATACCCCAAAGAAAATAAAAATAATAAAAAATAAAAGGGGGGTTGAAGCACACCTAAAATATGTAACTATTGTAGAAGTGATTTCAGTTAAGGTCTGTATCTCCAAAGAGCATACATATAAACAATTTTAAAGGGATGGGAGCTACCAAAACAGTGACTGCTATTCTAAAATTCTATTAAAGCTCTCTAGAAATAAATAGTCTTTTAGAGCACCATGTTTTCAACAAGCAATAAAACTTACAAAGCATACAGTCACTGTCAGGTTACATAAATTAAAGGTGTACAAATCCATCACATATCCAAGTGAAAACATTGTTTACCTTTTACAAGTACACAGAAATCCACAGATACCTTTTCCAAGGTAGTTTTAGTCTCAGGATCAGCAGATGTTCAGAATGATAATGCATCTATAAAGTAGACCTATCTCCTTAACAACTGCTGCAAGTTATATCTACTACAAGTTATAAGAGTTCATGCACTATTTCAATTATAAAACTTATTACCTTCTCCTCCTTTGATAATATAAATGCACCAACCACTGGGCAATAAAAGGCCATATAATAGCAAAAGTTAATGCACCAGGAGACATCTCAAAGGGCCACCAAGATGGTCTCTGGGAAAATAAAATACGCTTGTCATTTATCTCTTAAATATTGCATGGAGAAACTTGAAGACTTTGTCTTGTTTTGTTTTTCAAGGCAGGGTTTCTCTGTGTACCCTTGGTTATCCTGGAACTCGCTCTGTAGCCCAGGCTGGCCTCACACTCACAGAGATTCTCCTGCCTCTGCCTCCAGAGTGCTGGGATTAAAGGCATGAGACACCATCAACCAGCTTTGAAGACATTCTTAATATAATGCATAAAAATTAAAACTAATAACAAATCTCCCCTCTTTGAAGACATTCTTAATACATAATGCATAAAAATTAAAACTAATAACAAATATCTCCTCTGCAGATTACTCTATGCTCAGTAAGCAGACTTCTAAAACTTAAATAAACACATTCAATTTTTTTATGGTAGGAAATAAGTTTATTATAAAATAAAGTACAGCACTCTCAAGGAAAAGAGTGGGCATAGACTAAAGGAGACACAGCCCCATATTTTTAGCTTTAATGCTCTAAAAGGTAGATTTCATATTAAATTACTTAAGTATCTCAAAAAATGTAAATGTATTATAATTTACTTAAAACTCTTACCTGTGAGGAGGGCTGATTACTTGTCTGCAATGATAATTTCGCCTTTAAATACAAATGAAAAGTAACAACTTTGACAGAATGAAAAAAAGGTATAATTGGGAGAGGGGGTTGTTTGTGTGTTTCTATTTTGAGAAAGGGTCTCTAGCCCAAGCTGGCCCTACAACTCCCAATGTAGTTGAACTTGAACTTCTGATCCTCCCTGCCTCCACTTCATCACACCCTACACTGCCCCGCACACCTGGTTTATTAGCCACCCCATGTCATCACCCCCAACACCACACACACCTACCTGGTTTATGCAGTATTGGTAATCAAACCCCAGGGTTTCAGGCATGCTAGGCAAGCAATCTACCCACTGAACTACAACTGTAGCCCACTTAACAGTTTTTCTAGTTCCTATTTTTTACGGAAGTAGAATAAGTAGCTTAGTCTCTCTTTTTGTGTTAAATTTTGATTACACTAAAGCCCACACTGACCAATGAACAAGGTCCCTAAACCTGTGAGGTATACAAATCCCTTCCTTATACTGCTTATATAGTTCAAACTCTACGAAATTATAAAAATAAAACCTCAAGTCAATGTTGGAGATGTAGTTCAAATGGTAGAGTTCTTACCAAGAAAGCACAAATCACTTGTATTTAATCCCCAGAACATATCAACCAAGAGCTGGTTCGCCTATAATCCCTGCACTCAGGAGATAAAGACCGGAGGGCAGGCGTTTAAGGTCATCCTTGACTACACTGAGGTCGGCATGGGATACATGAGATACTATTTCATTTTTTTAAATTATCTAAATTGTATCTACTCTTTCCACAATTTCATTTCATAATATATATATATATAGCTTCATATATTTATAGTACTTTTCAATCTAAATTCTTAACTTCTTTTAGCCTTATCACCTCCTCAGCTTTGCTTAATCTAGTCTCCACATAAGCCATCGATTTGCAAACATGTCTGAGAACTACAGAGGATGAGGAGGAGTGCTATGAACTGCTGTCTTCAAGAAAAGACTTGACTATTACACTTATGAATTCATAGCAGCAATGGCTGTTACATGCCCAATGCCTGAACGAGGTCAAGCCAGCCAAAAGTCTAGCATGAATGGGAGAGGAGCTCATGAGTGCCCACCTCATAGATGAGGAACTTTGGGCAGATGATGGCTGCTTGGAGAGGGAGTCATTTTTCTTTGAGGTTGTGGTGACTAGAACATTGTCCACACTTTGGGGAGGGCTTCACACCCATGTGCTTATGGACAGCACTAATTGATTCAGTAGATTGAGTCCAAAAGAAGAAGGCCATGGCGGTTCCCCAAGGCATAGTGGGAAATGCCTTTAATCCCAGCATTCGGGAGGCAAAGGCAGGTGGATCTCTGGGACTTTAAGGCCACTGTGGTCTACATAGTGAGTTCCAGCTCAGCTAGGCTGCATAGTAAGACCAAAAGAAAATATTGGGGGCTGGAGAGATGTTCAATGGTTAAGAGCACTTTCTGCTCTTCCAGAGGCCCTGAGTTCAGTTCCTGGCACCTATATATCAGGTTTATTCATTAAAGGGTAGCAATTTGTATAAGAGAAAATCCAGCAGCCTAAGATGTCTGGATTCTTCCATGGCTTTTGTAAGCGACTAGCTACACTGCCTTTTTCTTTTTTATGGTGCTAGATTTTGAACCCATGGCCTTGAACATGCTAGGAAAACATTGTAACACCAAGCTACACCCTCAGTCTCTATTGTACTTTATTTTCATGGGTTAATTTTTTTTATTGAAGATAGATTCTTTTCTAACATAATATATTATTATTACACTTTCACCTCCCTCCCTCTACTCCCCCTCCAGCTCTTCCTCACCTCCCCCTCCATCCAGAGCCACTCCCTTTCTGTCTCTCTTTAGAAAAGAACAGGCTTCTAAGGGATAATAATAAAATATAACAATAGCCAAGCAGTGGTGGTGCACGCCTTTAATCTCAGCACTTGGGAGGCAGAGGCAGGAGAATCCTTGAGATCCAAGACAGCCAGAGCTACACAGAGAAACTCTTCTCAAAAAAAAAAAAAGAAAAAAAGAAAGAAAGAAAAAAAGAAAAAAAGGAAAGGAAAAAAAAAGAAAAAAACATACTTCAAATAAAATACAGTTAGACAAACAAAAACTATCATATCGCAGTTAGACACGACAAACAGAAGAAGAGAAGGGACAAGAATCAGAGACCCGCTTGTTCACACTATCAGGAATCCCAGGGTTTGATTTAACATCCTTGGATCTTACAGAGCCAAAATATAGTGAAGATCAAACTATCATTCTACATTGATCTCTGGTTTTAAATTTTTGATACTAAAATTAACTTACCCTAAATAATTACCAACTTACTATCTTACCTCTACAAAAAGTTTACTACACAAGACTTTTTTTTTTTTTCCCAAGACAGAATCTTTCTATGTAGCTCTGGCTGTCCTGGAACTCTCTATGCAGACAAGGCTACCTTCTGAGTGCTAGAATTAAAGGCATGTGCCACTGTGTATGGGTAAGAATGACTCTTTAAAGGTAACTATTGGAATTAGTAAAGATTTCTTTGTGCTTCTTTAAACTTCAGGGCTTAGTAGAAAATTTTCTTCTTGTACCAAGTATCTAATCCCTAACTTCAATGCACTAATTTTTTTATTCCCTTCAGTACTGTAGATTGACCCAGGGCCTGTGAATGCTAAGCCACTGAATTATATCCTTAGCATTCTGTACTGCTCAATTTCGCAATCTAAAAATTTTCTATTAATGTAAGTGACACTCATCTTTTAGCCCAATCTTTTCTTAAACAATATCTTCAAAACTAGTGATTTTATTAACGAAAATTAAAATATATGTCAACTTACAAAAATGTGTATTTATGCAAATCTGAACATGAAAATATATTTATGCAAGTATCATCGATAAAGATTCTACACTGCTTTATAGAATCAAAAAACAGAAAATAACAATGAGATCAACTCAGTAACTTACCTGCGAAGCAGTTAGTGTTTCCAGTTTATGAAGTCTCTGAAGGACATTTTGCATGTCCTCTTGTAATCTGATGAGTACAAGGGCAATCTGCTCATTGAGGCTGCCTCTGGAGCCTCGGTCTGAGCCCCAGCGTTCTCCATCACCTCCACTTCCGACTTGCCGACCCTGGGTTCCTTCACTCAAATGTGGCATTCTATGCCCTATTAAGAGAGTAAAGTAAGTTAGCTAACCATAAAGTTTCTTTTTCAAATAGAAATAGTGTATTATTCATTTTCCTTGGTAATTCCTTGATATGTAAATAAAGTAAAAGCAATCAGGAAGCAATAAAATAAACCAGTAGGATTACAAGAATCTATTCTATGTTAAGGGAAGACTGTGCATAATTTACTAGTATATGACAATGTTTATACAATTCATAAGGAAGACTCATGTTCAGAGTATATGTTTAAAAACTCTTTACTGGGACTGGAGAGACGGCTCAGCAGACAAAGAGAACTTGTTGCTCTTGCAGAGGACCTGGGTTTGATTCCCAGCACCTGCATGGTAACTTAAAACCATCTGTAACTCCAGGTCCAGGGGATCTGACACTATCTTCTGAACTCTACAGGCATGCACATGGTGTACATACATGCAGGCAAAACATTCATACACATAAAATAAAAATAAAATTTTTTACCCTCTTTACTATAAAGGTAATTAAAACTGCTTTTTTAAAAAATGTAACTGTTGTTTTACAGTATTAAAAGTTACATTGAATAACTGAAATTTCCTTCTTGATTTAAAATATTTTAAGCTCATAGAAGGATTTTCTAATTATAAACTGCATACTCCTTATACATATTAAAATATCTAACTACTAAGATTTTCTATATTGTCATTTATTCCTTTTTATATGCACAGATTTAAAAATTGGCTTAACCTCATAATTATGTACTATTTTTTTAAATCATATTACAAACATTTATCTCCATCACTGACTTATTCAAAAAACTTACATATTATATAAATTCCTTAATATGAACGAACCCTGAGGTAATTAAAACAACCATTCTGTATATCTGACTAGAGTGATTATAAATTTTTGCTAATACAAAAACCAGGTATGGTGAGTGGCACATGCTTGTAATTCTAGCACTTGGTGGGGTAGATGCAGGAGAAGCAGAAGTTCAGAATCAGCTTGGGCTACATAAAGAGTTCAAGGCTAGCCTAGGACACATGAGATCCTGTCTCAAAATAATAACAAAAAATATTATTTTAAGGCTGGGTGTGGTAGTGCACTCCTTTAATCACAGCACTTGGGAGGCAGAGGCTGGCAGAACTCTGTGATTTCAATGCCAGTCTGGTATAAATAGAGAGTTCCAGAACAGCTAGGGCTCTATAGGGAGACCCTGTCTCAAAAAACAAACAAACAAACAAACAAACAAACAAACACCACAATTATTTTGAAATTATCAATTATTACTCTGTGTGTGTGTGTGTGTGTGTACATGTGTGTGTGTGTGTGTGTGTGTGTGTGTGTGTGTGTGTGTATGTGTATGTGTATGTGTATGGTTGGGTCTTGAGCCTATGTCCTCACATGTACAAGATAAGCACTCTACAACTGAACTACATCCCTAGCATAGCTAACAGTTTTTATTACTGTGTATTCTTGCAGAAATGAAGTGTTACAGATCTTTCCTCATAACAGAAGCCAAGGGTTTTTTCCTTCTCGCCTTTCCCACACCCTCTTGGTCAGAGGTCTAAGCAGAAGATCAAGTGAGATAGATACCCCAGTTAATTTGAGCTCTTGATGCAGTTCTAGTTATAACACAAGGAAAGAGCTAGATCTACATAAATTCAATGAACTGAACACTAGGAAACCCAGTTCAATCCCTTCCTGATTTTCCTCTCTGCTTTATGCATTCAGTGTACGAACATTTCTATTGACTGCATGGATTCTTCCTACAATTTTCTATATTACAATGATGCAAAGGTATACTCATACAACAATTGTGGTTTTCATCCGAAGAACAGTATTTTTTTTAAAGATTTATCTGTGTATGTGAGGGAAAGTGAGAAAGAGAGAGAATGTTTATGTCTGTGCACCATGTGCAAGCAGGTGCCCAAAGAGCCAGAAGAGGGTGCTCAATTTCCGGAATGGCAGTTACAGACAATTATAAGCCCTCTGAAATGGGTGCTGGGAACTGAACCCAAGTCCTTTGCAAGAGCAACAAATACTCTTAAGCACCATCTCTCCATCTCTCCAGCCCCTGAAGTATAGTATATGTTTTTAAATAGGCTTTGTGTTAGATGACTTGGAACAAGAACAAGCCAATGCAAGTGTTCTGAGTACAGTGAAGGCAGTGAGGCTACATGCATCTTCAACTTATAACAGTCACAGTTTCCAAGGGATCTACTGGGACATAACCCTATTGAAAACTGAGAATATCTGTACTTATCCAAATGGTTCTCTCTCAATCCTTTTCCCTTTCCTTTCTCATTCAACAGTGGGGACTGAGTCATATACTTCTTGTTCTACTCTACAATTTTTGGCGGGGAGTTTGTCAAGACAGAGAACTCACTCTGTAGACCAGGCTGGCCTCAAACTCAGAGATCCACCTGCCTCTGCCTCCAGAGTGCTGGGATTAAAGGCGTGCGCCACCACCACCCGGCTCTCTACACTACAACTTTATATATTCATTCTCTCTCATTCTTTTCTTTCCTATTTTTATATAACAAATATATTTACTTTTTTCTACACTCATATCCAGTCTTCTCCCTAATCACATCACTATTCCTTTTTTATTATTGTTACGCTTATTTATTTTGTGTCAGGGTGGAGGGCATGCTCACGCCAAGACACGCAACTTGTGAAAATCAGTTATATCTCCTTCCACCCAGGGATCAAACCCAAGTTGTCAGGCTTGGCAGCAAGCACACACATCCCGCCAGCCCACATCACTACCATCAATTTTTTAGTGTTCAATGCTCCTTAGGTCTTCTGATTTGTCAGCTTTATATGATCTCCCTCAACCCAAGTAAGAAAAAGATAAATAATTCACACTGACTTATACAGGGACTCAAAGTGGCAGCACAGTTAGAGCAGTCAGTGACGGTTCAGAGGGAAGAACAAAGAAATCATAAACGTGGTTCCTTAGACACACTGCATAATGGGATGCCAAGGTGGATCCGCAGGTAAAGATGTGTTGCCGAGCCTCACAACCTGGGTGTCCTCTAATTTTCACATGCATGCCATTACATGTAGAGTGTGTGTACACACACACACACACACACACGTTATTTTAGAAAAAACTGCTCAAAAGATTAAAAAAATAAAGCTGAGCACTGCCACACCAACCCTTGGCAGCCAGAGCTAGATAATGAGACTCTCAGAAATGGAAATGAATCAGTGAACGAGGAATACAGACCTCTCCCTCTTCTGACATTAGAGAAGTCCTCACTCTCTCCTCCTCTCTTCTCACGATGTGGTGCTCCGCTGTCACTTCTGCCATCTTCTCCTCCATGCTTTACTCCTCCTTTGCCCTCGACTGCTACCATCCGCATTTTCCCAATGCTGCCATTTCCAGGAGATATTTGAGCGTCTTCACAAAAACCAGAATTTCCCAAGTGCTGACTGGGATCACCACCTAAGTAATACTGAAAGTGTCCATTGTTTGACATAAAGCTGTCTAAAGACTACAAATTTAAAATGACAGTTAAAACTTACAAATATAAATGATATATCAAAAGTTTTCATGGTAATATAAATACTGTTTTTCTTTTTTCTTTTTCTTTTTTTTTTAACATTTATTTATTATGTATACAGTGTTCTGCCTACATGCCAGAAGAGGGAGTCAGATCTCATTACAGATGGTTGGGAGCCACCATGTGGTTGCTGGGAATTGAACTCAGGACCTCTGGAAGAACAGCCAGAGCTCTTAACTGCTGAGCCATCTCTCCAGCCCTAAATACTGTTTTTCTAAAAGGGTCCCTTCATGTTCCTGCCGAAAATATTCCTTTCTTTAAAATATTCTTCAACTTGTATTCAACTTCCCATATACAGGAAATATTGAGATAGGCATGATTTCCTCTATGAACAACATGTAAGGTTTCCCAAGAGTCAATCAATCACCCAAGATCTAACAACACGCTTACCTAAGTTACTATACTTAACTCTAGGCAACTCTAAGGAAAGGGGCTCCTTGCTCGCAACCTTAGTAAGGGAGTCACAAGAGACTGTTGCTGCATTGTCTGATAAGCAGTATGAAAACAGTATGTGGCCGTTACTACAGCAGTCAATAAAACAGATTCCCGACCCTTACTGGTACTGGGTAGAGGCTTGGTCAGGAAAGGCTTCCAAAAACAATGATGATGGAACTTCAACTAAGAACAAATGAGCATGGGCCAGGCATGGTGGCGCACGCCTTTAATTCCAGCACTCAGAAGCAGATGCAGGCAGATCTCTGTGAGTTAGAGGACAGCCTGGTCTACAGAGTAAGTTCCAGACCAGCCAAAGCTACACAGTCAGTCCCTGATTCAACACAAAAACAATAAAAAAAAAAAAAATGACTATAAGCCAAATCAAAGGCTTCACAATGACAATGGGCCATCAATGTAGTTGGGATGGAAGATGTTTGAGAACTTACAACATAATAGTACTGGTCTTAAAAAACTGAGCACGGAGAGCCAGAGAAGGGAAAGCTCTGAGGACCAGACAGTTTGGTGATATACTAAGATAAATACAGGAGATTAGGCTGTGGGAGAACAAAAAGAAGATAATGGTTCAGATACAGGTAAGTAAAAACTGAAGCCTTAAGTGTCTTAGTTAGGATTTCTGTAGTGTGCTAAAAACACCATGACCAAAAGCAACTTGGGAAGGAAGGGGTTTATTTCACCAGTTTATAAGTCATCACTGAGGGAAGTCAGGGCAGGAACCCATGAAGGAATGCTGCTTACTGGCTTGTTCTTTATGGCTTGCTTAGCCTGCTTTCTTATACCATCCAGGACCATGAATCCAGTGATTGCTCTGTCCACAGTAAATCTGGGCCCATGTACATCAATTATAATGAAGAAAATATCCCACTGGATATTGTGGTGGGGACATTTTCTCAACTGAGTCCCCTTTCCCAAATGACTCTAGCTTGTGTCAAGTTAACAAAGCTAGCCATCATACTAGGCAAAGAGTAAGGCAGTTAGAATTCAGAAGAGAGAAAACACTGAATTTATTACTTTGATTGCTGTGGAATAATCTTTCTGTACACTGTGAATATGTATTACTCTCATTGGTTAATAAAAAGCTGACAGACTGGTAGCCTGACAGGAAGTTAAGAAGGAAAGCCAAACTGAGAATGATGGGAAGAAGGGGGTAGAGTCAGAGGAGTCAGCCAGCCACAGAGGGAGCAGGACATGCTGGAGGACAGGTAAAGCCATGAGCCATGTGGCAGAATGTAGATTAATAGAAATGAGTTAATTTAAGTTGTAAGAGCTAGTTAGTAATAATCCTGAGCTATCAGCTGAGCATTTATAAATAATACAAGCCTCAGTGTGGTAATTTGGAAGTAGCTCCCAAATTGGGAAAACTCTGCCTACATTTGAAAGTTATCAGTCTTAAGTAATGCCTGGAACCAAAGAAGCAGTAACCAAGGCTGTACTCTTGAAAAATATTATATTCATGGATCAACAGGAAAAGGTGACTGAAATGAACTGTCCAAGTAGTACATGAAGGAGGCACTCAGGAAGTACAAGCAGGTGGATCTCTATCAACGCAGCCTTGTATACATATGGAGTTCTAAGCTAGCCAGGGCTATATACTACAACTTTGCCCTGAGTGGGGGAAAAAGGGTACTAATCACCAACTTCCTGTTGTTTCTTTGGTTGTTTGGAGTTTTTTGTTTTGTTTTGTTTTTTGTTTTTTCAAGGGAACAGGGTGTTACTATATAGCCTTAGCTGGCCTGGAACTTTATATGTAAACCATGATGGCCTCAAGCTCAGGGATATAACTGCCTCTACTCCCAACTGCTGGAATTAATGGTGTAAGCCACCACACCCAAACACAGACTTATGTTTAATTTGTTCTTCCAACACTGAATCTTGAATGAAATCTTAAGACTATTTTGTCTAAAAGTAGTTTTTTGTTTTAAAGGCATTATTTTTATTTTTAATTATGTAGATTGAGCACCTTGTATGTGGGTTTGTGTGGAGGTTTTTGCAAATGAGAGCAATGCCCAGAAGAGGGCATAAGATCCCCTGGGGCAGGATTCACGGGCAGTTGTGAGCTGTCTTGATGTGGTGCTAGGAATCACACTTAGGTCCTCTGCAAAACACTCTTAAGAGTATACACTTTTAACTGCTGAACCAGCTGTCCAGCCCTTGAACTAAAAGTTTTAACTGACTGGAGTATAGTCAATATAAAGAACTAATTTATGCTTGACAATAATTCAGTTTTCTTCACTAATCAATGTTTTAGCAAGAACAGTTTATCCTCTGCACCTCCATTCTACCTGTCACAGAATATTTATAAAATACATATATGATAAATTATAATGGAGCACTATATTATTGTAATAGTATTCTACTATTTATATTATTATTCTAATATACTGTTTTTATAAAATAATTTGTATTCTAATTTTACTATTATAATATTCTAAAATATTAATTATAAATATTAAATATAAATTAATTATGTGGTATATTTTTTTCTCTTTGTGTGTGTGTGTGTGTGTGTGTGTGTGTGTGTGTGTGTGTGTGTGAAAGCATGTGTGTTGGATATGCCCGTGTGTCAGTGCCCCCATGCATGCACATGCAGAGGCCAGAGGGTAACCAGTAGCCTCCTCTATCACTATCACTCTCCACCTTATTCCCTTGATACAGGATCTCTCACTGAACCTAAAGCTGACAACCGGAACACCCCAGTTATCCTCTTCTCTTCTGTTCCCTACAGTACAGAGGTGTAGGTACACAAAGCCATATGGCTTTCCTGGATGAACTGAACTCACAGCAATTTGTCTGCCTCTGCTTCTCGAGGGCTGGGATTAAAGGTGTGGACTACCATGCTGGCTGACCTCCACACGTGGCTTTTGAGATGGACACTGAGTATTCAAACTCAGGTCCTCTTATACTTGTGCAGCAAATAATTTTACCCACTAAGCCATCCCCCAGCCTTATTATACACTTTATTTTATACACACACACACACACACACACACACACACACAAATAAAACTGTAAACGTTTAAACATTATCAAGGTATTTTTAAATGTGTGTGAGTGTGTGTGTGTGTGTGTGTGTGTGTGTGTGTGTGTGTGTACTCCAATGTGTTCATGTTGTTATTTTAGCAGTGAGTGCTGCAGCATACATGCGGTATTTAAAAGACAACAACCTCAGATGTCTGTTCTTGCTTTCCACCTGAAACTGGGTCTTCTGCCATTCAACACTACATACACCAGCCTAGCTGGCCTGTCGGCTTCTGGGGCTCCTCCTGGCTCCACCTCCCATCTCAGTCCAGAAGCACTGAGATTACAAATGTACTCCAGCTTTACACAGGCTCTGGGGATCTGAAGTCTGCACACTTGCACAGCAGGCACTCTGCTCTACAGCAGGTATGTTTTCAAAGCAGTGAATAATCTTATTTGCTACTAACAGAAGTTATGCACTGGATTTTTTTTTTTTTTTTTTTTTTTTTTGCTTTCGTCAGTTTTTGTTAGCATACAAAAAGCAATGGGTTTCATTATGGCATTTTTGTGCATGAATATCATATTGTATTCTGCATACTGGATATATCACTTTGAAAATTTGTCAATCAGAAATTGTCACCTTTACCTCTTCTTGTCCAAATTGTTCCATAGAATCACAGTATACTTCACTATCTGAATCACTTGTCAAATGAATTCCTGAAGCATCTTCACTGTGATCATCATTTGTATCTAAATATGAGCAAATGTCCAGACAGTATAATTATGCTCTACAACAAGAAAAACTTCCTTTCATTCTATTTTTCACAACTCATCAGTCCTACATTACACTCATTCTGGGAAAGAAATCTGTCTTACCAAGTCATAGTATTTACTATGCATCATCTACAATGCTCCTGCCTCAGCTTCTGAAGTGCTGAGATTACAGGTATTCCACCACAACTGGCTGAAGGTCATGACAAATATAGATCAATATACTTATCTATTACTTATAGATCTATATATAGTATATATATTATATACACATATAAGTAGATATATCTCTATATCTAATTAACTGAAAGGATTACAGTTAGACTTAGGAGGTAAAGGCAGGAAAACCACCAGCAATTCTAGACCACCAGGTCTACAGAGCTGGGTCCTGATAAAACACACCATGGCTCAGAGAGCAGAGGAGCTTACTACCAAGCCTGACTACCTGAGTTCAATGATGAAAACAGAGCCAACTCCATCGAGTTGTCCTCTGACCTCCACAGACCCTCCACAGACTTACCATGGCACACAACTACACACTATGAACAAATAAAGAAGAAACAGATAGAAGAAAGACTTCTGGCTCTAATTCACTGTTTCACAGTAACAAACCCTTATGCTAGCATTAACAACCCTAAGAAGACATTACTAAATAAGAGATTTTAAGTCCTAAAGTATTCCTAAACATCCTGGAATTGTTAAAAGAATATCTTAGTTGTAGGAAAAGGTTAGACGAAGAAGTATTTGAGAACAATACCTTGGTGAACACAGACAACAGTGTTTCCAGTCTGCTCCAAACTCGGATCTACAGGTTTTGCTTCTTCATTGCTTCTGTCCCTCGGGGAAGAATCGCTATGAACATCATCGTGTGTATCCTGAACAAAGCTATCCTTATAGCCATTGGTGACAATGATTTCCAAATTCTTATCTGTTGATTTCTTCACCATTTTCTTATCTTGTATGAGGGGAAAAAATAGGAGAGATGCATAAATGTATCTAGTAACCAGGCATGGTTACTTAGCCTTTAATCCTAGCACTCAAGAGGCAGAGGCAGGTACATCTCTGTGAATTTGAGGTCTATATAGAGAGTACCAAGCAGGGCTACATAGAAAGACCCTATCTTAAAAAAAAAAAGTTCTCTATCAATCAGAAAAAAAAGTGTTCTAGAATCTCTATAGTCAATTCCCAAATTAGCACAATCCTTTTGAAGGGCTTCCTATCTGGATGGGAGAAATGGGCAGCTCCTCGAAAGGGAAGCTATTATTACATGCCAAAGCTCACCCAAAATTCACGTTAACTTTTCAAAATGCTCCCCTTCCCCATGACTCTTATAAAATCTTTAAAACTCATCATCGTTATTACCATCATCACCTTGGGCTGCCGAGATGGCCCAGTAGTTAAGAGCACTTCCCGTTCTTCCCGAGAACTCAAGTTCTGTCCCCAGCACCCATGTCAGACTTCCAACTGCCTAGAGCTTCAGCTCCAGAGCATCTGCTACCCTGTTCTGACTCTGCAGGCATCAACATGCTCACACAGACTCGCACATAAATAAAATAAACCTAAAAGTGAAAAAAGGATTTAAAATAATAGCTTGCTCTTTTCTTTGGTTTTGTCTTTTGCTTGTTTGTTTATTTTTGGTGCTGGTGTTTTATCAAGACAGGGTCTCACTATATAACCCTACTTACAGAGATTGGCCTGCCTCTGCCTCCCAATATTGAAATTAAAGGTGCCTGCCACAACAAACCCTGGGTTTCGTTATTGTGAGAAAGGGTCTCACTATGTAGCCTTAAGTGGCCTACTATTCACTTTATAATTCAGGCTGGCCTCGAACTCATAGCAATCTTGCTTCCTCAGCCTCCTGCCTAGAGGGTTACATCACCAAACCTGTCTCTAAACATAATCTCCTGAGCTAGAGTTATGTATCTTAACAAGTTAAGGCACTTGCTGTAAAGTTTGATGACCTGAGTTCAATCTCCAGGTCCCACATGATGGAAGGAGAGATCTGACCCCAAAAGTTGTGATGCCCTCTGATGTTCCTGTGTGCACTGGGGCACACAAACACACAACACTTATGCATGTATGTGTTCACACACACAGAGAGACTAAATAAATAATAAACATATATATATATGTGTGTGTGTATGTATGTATATCCGGGCACCTATGGTGGCGCATGCCTTTCATCCTAACACTTAGAGGCCGAGGCACCCAGTATCTGTGAATTTGAGGCCTGATCTACATAGCAATTCCTGGATAGCCAGGGCTACATAGAGATAAGCTGTCTCAAAAAAAATTAAAAATTTAAATCTATTTTTAATTTTATTTTTATGTGTATGGGTGTTTTGCCTACATGTATGTCTGTATACCACATGCATGCTCGATGCTCTAAGAGGCCAGGACAGGGCAATAGATCCCCTGAAAATGGAGTTCAGATGGCTGTGAGCTGCCATGTGGGTGCTGGGAATTGAACCCAGGTCCTCTGGAAAAGCAGCCAGTGCTCCTAACTGCTGAGCCACCTCTCCAGCCCCTAGAATAATGTCCTAATGATTCTAGAATATCGCAGACAAACTGCTCTAGAAACCTAGAAATGAAGAGGATTACCAGACTGACAAACTGATCCATAAAGAACAGAGTGTAGAAGCAAGGAGAAGTTGTGCAGTTTTAACATCCCTTTCCTTTCCATAATTGAAATTACTTGTCCTCCTAACAGGACATCAGAATGTGGTACCCCATGATTCCAATACTCCATCAAAATGTATGCCTGAGGTGATCCAAACACTCAAGAGAAGAATTAGGATATACCCTTTTTTAAATTACACAATACATCATTTTATGCACATTTGGGAGACTAGCCTACTCTTGTCCACCCTCAATTAATACCTACTTCATTAATGAATAAGGCCGGCTGCCTGTATATTCCATAATAGAGAATTTCATCCACTGAAAACCTGGATATACAGTCAATACCCCAAATGCCACCACATGCATTAATAATATACAAAAAAAAAAAATCAGCCCAAATGTTCTTATGTCCTTTTATCTTATCTGGTACAAAATTTCATATTAACCTCATTAACCTGTTACCCAAGACTCACCATTACTACCACTCTGTTGTGCCCCTGTGAACTCTTCCTGGGCCTCTTCTTCCTCGGACTCAGCTCCACTGTCACTGCTCTCAGTTTTACCATTGACAGCTTTGGCATTGGAGGAGATCAGAACATTACCAAGATCTAAAGCACGAAATGAAAACCTACATCAGTAATGTGCTACTGTATCTGAATGTGGGAATTTGCAAAAGAGAACTCACTAATAAATCATTTGTTAATTACAATACTAAAAATGGAGGCTAGAGAGATGAGTCAGAGATTAAGAGCACTGGCTGCTCTTCCAAGGGACCCAGATTCAGTTTTAGCACCTACTTGGTGACTTAAACCATAACTCCAGTTCCATTTATACACATGCAGACAAAACACTCACACACATAAAATAAAAATAAATAAATATTACAAATATAAATATAAATATGTTATTCTTTTACTCTATACATTTATAATTATACAAATTACTTAGGTTACCAGTCTACAACAAAAGTGATAATGTTGTCTTAACTATCCTTTCTGAAGCCAAGGGAGAACTAATTTTGAAGTTAACATCAATCAAAACAATGAAGTTGAACATAAATGACCTTCATACTTAGGAAATGAAAAACAATTTGCTAGCCTGCCAAAAACATCAATATGCTATTTTAGCCCTATCAACAGTCTCCTTGATCTCCCTGATAGTATAGTTGGACTCCATTTTAATTGTTTGTTAAGATAAAGCCTCACTCTATAGCCCTGGCTGGCTTAGAAAACACTACGTAGATCAGACTGGACTCAAACTTCCTGCCTCTGCTCCAAAGTGCTGGAATTACAGGCATACATCACCATGCCCACCTAATTTCTTCCTATTAGATACAGAATGCTACATGAATCTGTATCATCATCCTGGCACAGAAACCATGATAATCAATGCATTATTCAATCTGTGCTTCTAAATGAGGCACAAAATATTACATTTTTAAATTTTTTTTTGTATTATCTTTAGGGCTTAGGGTATATAGCCTAATTTTTATGTATTTATTAGATAGATAGATAGATAGATAGATAGATAGATAGATAGATAGATAG
>CABHPQ010170115.1:0-23166 GCA_902168405.1 Peromyscus aztecus
CCTTTCCCTCTAGCTCTCAATTAAAGGACGCAAGGATCTGTGTGTGCGTGTGCGCCCCCCTCCCCTGCCCTCTAATCTGTGGCTGGAAGTCCTAGGACACCTCGGCTGTGGTCAGGATTTCCCAGGCTTTTGGATGGTAGGAGGGCTTCAGGAGAACAACTTGAACTCTATCCTGAGTTGGAGAAGTGCGGACTGAGGTTGCTATGGTTTTCTGAGCTGAGAAGCCAGAAACTCAATGAGTGCTTTAAGGGGTACCACAAAACAGATAAAATGGGGACATTATTCAGTCACTGCCAGGTTAATACATGCTGGTCTTTGGGGCTTTCGAAGTAGATAAGAAACTCTGAATCAGGCATGACATTCTTTTTCTTATCACACATCTTGTTAAGAGAAATTGCCTCAGCATAAAGTTCAGGGAACGAGCAGGCTATCTTTCCCTTTAACTTCTAAAGATCAACAATGCATAAAACATTACCAAGACAGGATTCAAAGTATAGGAGGTGTTAAAAACTAAGTAAACATTTCTTGGGCGTTTGGACTTCATTTTCTTCAGTTGGGTGACTTTAAGTGGTATGTTTTTCCTCTAGTGAAAGTCAGCTTAAACCAATTTTGTGCTAAAAGGAGAAACATCCCTCTCTGAAGTACAAAATGATTAAAATTAGAATTTTTGAGAGGTATGATCACGAATCTGTGAGCTGAAGATGCAGCGATTTCCCCCAAATATTTTTCACTGACTCGTATATCTTCTTGCAGAAAAGATAAGTGTTTTTTCAGACATGCTATTATAAGAAGTGAAAAAGGCAATGATGTGTGTGTGTGTGTGTGTGTGTGTGTATGTGGGCGCGCACACGCATGTGTGTGTACATGTATGTAAATGTATATATAAACCTAAAACTGAAATAAATGATTGTAGAACCTCCCTCCTTTTCCCAAATGATCCTTGTTTTCACTTACATACTCAGGCAGATCTGCAATTTCTTGGTCCAGACCTGCTTCAGAAGCATGTCCCATACACTGATGAATAGAAAAGCAATAATTCTTTCGCAATCGAGAAACTAGTCCGGTGAAGAGTAGTCAAAATACAGTTTCACAATGAGGCAACAATATATTCCCTAAAGGAGGGAGAAGACAATGGTGTCATATGCATAAAATTATTCATGTTGCCATCAGTTTAATTTTTTAACAGAATTCGATTTATATATGGCCCTGCATGTGGGGGAATTTAATATGAAAATCTTCAGTAAATCTTACAGTCAACTCCTAATGACCACCTGCATATTTCCACACTGGAGTCATTTAATACTGTCCACCACCAATTTCCCCTATAAAAGGTATTTCTATATTAAATATAGGCCTTTTATTTTCTTTGTTAAGTCATAAATTAGCTTGCTGGCTTTTATGGAAATATTCACGACACAGCGAGAACTAGTTTTATTCAGAAAAAATAATAAGGATCGGAGTGAAACATTCTTTGGCCATGACTAACTGAAACTGTTAGGTCAAATAAATTTTGAAATACATATCCAAGTGGTCACACGGCTTGTGTTTAAAGGGTTAACAGAAGTAAAACTGCTGAGTCTGGTATCCAGCTGATAAAATCTGAGACAACACCATCTCAGCAAAGTTAAACAGTACAATTTATCACAAGGATTAGTGCCCTAATCTCCTACTGCTCCCCAAGATTTAAATGACATTTTAAAAGGGGAAGTGATCTTCCTCCCAGTCACCCTCAAATCTAAGGCAGTCGTCAAGAGTGTAAATTTACACACATGAAACCATCATTGATTAAATTGGTTCAAAAAAATTAAATTACATGCTTTTGCAGGCACAAAACCCTTGAGATGGCTGGTGTTTTTCCACCTGTAATAATACAAAATCTGACCATTAAGTGTACCCAAATTATATATTATATGAAAAAGTAAAGCCAAAGGTCCAGGGGTGAATTATGTCCTTTAATTGAAAGGATAAAGTTACACTCCATGTACTGAAGCCAACAAATCCACGGTCACTTAAAATTTTAATGAATGAAGTTTCACGGACTCAATTTTGCTGAAGTTAGCCTGAGAAATAAAAAAAAATAAAAAATAAAAAAAAGAGTCTTCACATTACTTTTTGTGTTTCAAGTTAGAATAGCAGAGATTTAAATGCTGCAGTATCAACTCATTTACATCAGCCTCAAAAGGTCTGTAGAGAACCTAATAAAAGCACAAATATTCTTATATTTTTTTCAAGCAAATTACTTATTTATTGATGCAATAATTTATGAAGAAAATTTTTACCTCATGCTTCAGATATATCACATATGCTCTTGATTGACACAATATGTTTAAGCTCAAAGGCCCTCATAGCATTTTTTAACTCTGGTAGGAATATTTCAAAACAACCAACAAATACATGAGGTCATAATTGTTTGACAGTTGTTTTTAATATATAAACTAACTTATGTATATTGTTTTCCTTCAAATGTTTATTGATTTGTTTCTCTAGTCCTGACATTTGCATGGCACAAACTGAATGAGGGGAAATATTAAAGAATTATTTACATTTATTATCGTCTGCTGTCAAACATGTGTAAGGCTCTTCAAACCATCCTCACACATTTAGAGCAATAAATTTCTGAACAATGGAGGGAGGACATTAAAAACCACAACCTGGGCCTGTGTAAGATGCCTCAGAAAATAAGGAAGAATTAGAGGAAATAAAAGAGCAAAACAAAAGAAGCAACTTCCCACTAAAATAACTTCTTTATCATCTCCCATCCTGCTTTGAATTCTGGAATAGTCTATTGTGGTTAAACCATCGATAAAATAGTTCCTTGAGCTGTATTAATGCTATTATTCTCCCAGAATGACATAATATCCCCTTTCTGCTGTGTTATTTCAGCGTCTGTCCCCTCTTTCCTTGTAGTTTATTCAGTAGAGATACAAGCAGGGATTAGCAGTTAAGCACAGGCATACTTGTTCTACATTTCCAACCTTTTAGCACATAACTTACTCACCGTTGCAGTGCCTGTAATCACAATGATTTTACCTGATGGAACATGTATTTCAGAAATGTAATCCAACTGTTTACCCTAACACATCATAAATTGGAAATTTCTAAAAAGAAACCTCCAAGACTGACATCCCTTGGTCTTACATGCCGACTGCTTTCACTCATACTATCAAGAAATATCCTATTATTTTCTCTCAGGACCATACAACATCTTATAAAATGAAAATCATTTTCCTTCCAGCACATAAAAGGCAATTATTGAAGTACTCCACCCTCCTTCCCGGCAAGACCTAAGGAAGAAAGCAGCATCAGAGACAGACTTTTAGTCTATTTCTTCCCCCAGTCACACAGCATTCAGCTTTTAAAAACAAAGTGTTCCTTTTGCACACATTATGATCATTTTTAAAACTACCTATTGCTAAGCACCTCTGGGTGAATTTATTAAAGATAAATTTAGCTTTAAATATCCTGTATCTGGTATTCAGATTCACACTTACACTTGCCAATCCTCCCTCTGCAGAATCAGGCAAATGCCTAGTTAAACAGATGGGCCTTGCAGCCCACCCTGAAAGCCAACAAACATGAGCTTTGTTTAATTAAAAGGGGAAACAAATTTCTGAGGTGTAGACACACACATGTGTGCATACACACACCATGTACGCACACACGAAATTCCTGACTAGTGTGCTCTGGAATAAAAATGACGGCACGACGACGATTGAGTTTGCATTCGGATTTATGAATGTTCAACCATATACCATTCACCGGAGTGAAAGTACAATTAAATGAGATCATTCAGTACAATGTATTCAAACCAAACCACTCTAAGAAACAGCAAGACTAACTCCACTTCTGCCAACCAGTAGAGAGCACCTTCGCAGGGAAGAATCCAGATCTAGTTCCTGCCATGACAAGGAGGTGACTGGTGCTATCTGCCATAATTACACCCTCAATCTATTACCTTTCCTTGCTATTCTCTCTTATCCATCTACCCATGACTCCAAACTCCATACACTTTCCTCTCGCTTGCAAATAACCAAGTTCTACATCTGATGGTGCCTAAATTTCAAGGTGGGATTCTTCACTGACATTCCAATGGGATGCACCTAATGTTCTAGTTAAAGAAGAGACTCTCACAAGAGACAGAGAAAGAAGGAAAGAAACCCCATTCTTATCAAGCATGTGAATCATCCCAAACAAAGCCTTCAGAAGATGGGTCCCTCTGGTCTTTAAGCTTCTGTCTCTCAAAAGCCCCACATCTAATAGTCCCCCCACAGAGCCCTCTTAAAAAGGTCTTTGTATATACTACCACCTTTACTGTAGTCACACAGACTGTTCCCAAGTTCAGGTTTTCTGGCTCTCCAACACCATGCTAATGAACTTCCCTCTCAATGCTCTCTCCATCTTTTCGTTATGATACAGAGCAAGCCAATCTGATCATTTTCTTGGTGTCTTCAACCCCCTCATAAGAAAATTGCCATGAATCTCTAATACCAAAACAGGCCCCAAGGGCTTAGAGCTTTCAAGTCTTCCTAAAATTTAGGCCAAAATGTCTTTCTGCTCTTGTTCTGTGTCTGTTCTTCCCCACAGGCCCGTCTCCTGACTTTTCAACTGACTCATCTTTCCCTAGACACATATGACATTTTCCAGAGCCTGTCATATACCTGCTTTGCCACCTTACTTGGAAAACTTTCAAAGGCCTTTCAGGTAGTTCTCCATCTGAGTATGCTGTTCTCCTTTGATATGAAACACAGATTCTTCCTTGAAAATGAAAGCTTTCTGGAAAATCCAGGGTAGAATCAGTCATGGCAGAACTAAGCTTCAGAAAGGCTTGCTTCTGACTTCAGGGAACAAGTGAGTCCCGTGGACTTGTGAACTTGGTGTCCACTGCCTTACTCCCCTCCACTTTTAAACTGTAAGATTCTTGAAGGCAGGAGACCATGAAATCATGGGAAAACTATAATATCTGTTAAAGTGGACTTGGAAATTAGAATAACGTCTTTAAATGTTACTTGGAAACACTATTGAACCCAAGTTTCAAACACTGTGTTGTTAATTTTATTAGATTAATTCTTTCTCTTCTTTTTTTTTTCTTTCTTCTTTTCTGCTTTCTGATCTTTTTCTTTAATGCATATGGGCTGATGCTTCGTGTGTCAGTTGTAGCCTCTGGGTGGTCTTCATCTCAGCAACATATTTTTGGCAATGAATCAGAGGAGATCTTTGTCTTCCTCTGAAATATTGTCTTCATTATCATTAAGTTTTGGTTCATAATTCCATGTTGCTCTAAAAATAGTGGATTGGATGATTTTTCACTACATCACAGGCATCTAAACACTGGAGTATCTAGTAAATGAGGTCAAAAGCTCAGGGTTTTTATATGGAAAATGGGTTGTTTGTAGTTTAAGAAGTCTTAGGTGTGAGACAGGAAAGTTCTGAGTGCAATGCAGAGATAAACACTCTCTCCAAACACTCATTTAAAACATTCTTTTCCCTTTGTTGCTTGATGTCATAATATGAAATCAGTTCAACCCAAGTCAACTCACTAATAGTAATTAAGTTCTGCATAGGTTGGAGCTACATAAGCTGACAGTCACTGACATTTAACAAATACTATACATTCACACCTACAGACCCCAACATATATCACATTTCATAATATCCTGTCAATCCAATGGAAGGGTTCACACAAACACAAGCTTGGGTGAGTATGTACCTGCACATGTCCACTAGGAGTCCACAATCATCTCAGTGAAAGTTTCTATTTTTCTTACAATTCTTTGAGTTCTCAAAACTGACTCACTTTTTGTCTGATACCTATTACCTAAACTATTAGCTAAGAGAACAAATGATAAACATCGATCATTATTTTCCATCTAAAAATCTATCCATCAGTAACTCTGCAGTGATTTAAATATGGTAGACATTTCACACTCACCTTCTGTGCTGTAACACTGTGGCAGAGAAGTCATATCAGCCTTTGTTGTTGGCTCCTCACTAGGTTTGGCCAATGACATCATTACATCAGATAAGAAGAGAGACAATTTGTATGTTTGGTCCCTGGCTCCTTCCTTCTACTTTCACAGTCCTAACTTGTTAGGAATTGTACTTATTTTTAGCTATAGCTAGGGCTTGAATGTTTCACCATATTTTCTTGGTCCCCCTAACTCTGTCCCTGCATTTGAAACTAACTCTTTACTAAACTCTCTTCAAAAGCCCCTGAGTATTCTTTACACGGCCTTTCTGTCCCCTGATTGATACAGTAAAGCATGTGATAGCATCAACTTTGTTTGCTGGAATAAAACCTAGACTTTGTAATTTCACAGAGTAAAACAATTGTGCATTTAGTAACTATTATGTTCTAGGTACTGCATTGGTGCTGGGTATCTAAGTTGTAAATGTTCTACTCTAGCTCCTTAAGGTATAGATTTTTATGGACTACTCAAGCAGCTCATAGTCTGTCTTGGATGCTTTTAGAAAACCAGATGTGTGAATCTCACCTACAACACAGGTCACATTTCTAGAGGAGACACCCTAAAACAAAAGAATAGTCTTTTCACTCCATTACATATTAAGTCACCTATTAGAAGTATGAAGATATAAAGTTAGACTATGAAAAAACGTTTGGCATGAATTCATGTTGAAAATAAGTGACTGAGGTATGGAAAGCAAATTCATTAGTTCTTAGGGCAAGGGAGTGACTAACTTTACATAGGGAGGAGGTGGGGGATGCTGTGTATATCATGCAAATTTGTTTTCACCAGTGTGTTTTGTTTTCTGTGTTAACTCTCGTCCCCTTCCTCACTTCATCGCCAGCATCCACAAATGTGCTACAGCAACCGCAGCTGCTGGGTTTCCCCAGCAGAGCAGAGCCCTGGGCAATTGTTCCAATTTACTCTAGTCTAGACTCTAGAGATAGTTCTGTCTGGAAAGAGAGGCATGGACACTCATAGTGCAAAGCTAATTAAGTCAGCAAGATAAACAAGGTAATGCTCCTGAGAATAAGGGGGAATTTCTTGAACTTTCAGAAATTCACAAGATAGTGACCAGAGAGCTGAGGTTTCTAACTACGTCTTCCATCTCTTCCAAGAATACCCGTGCCTTTCACATAAAAGGCAAATCAATAACCATAGAGGACTTCTACATGATCAATTTGTTAGCTGTTCATTAGCTGCAATACTCTACCTTAGGCTTAGGTTTTAGATAGTACTAATTAATTTATTCTTAATAAATTTATTCTTAATAAATAGGCTTAAACAGCCTTTCCCCCTTTTATAGAAAATGCATTTTTTCCTCACATTATATAACTTGATTATGGTTTACCCGCCCTCTACTCCTTTCAATTCCCACTTCCCTTCCCACACAGACCAGCCTCCTTTCTGTCTCTCATTAGGAAAAAAAACAGGTTCCTAAGGAATAAAATATGATAAGATAAAACAAAAACTGACCCTTAGAAATAGGACAAAACCAATAAACAAAAGGGAAAGAGCCCAAGAGAAGGCACAAGAAACAGATATAGACACAGAGACCCACAAGTTCACATGTGTAGGAATCTCGTAAAAACACTGAAGAGGAAGCCACTCTATACTAGCAAAAGATCTGTAGGGTAAAATAGAATATATATATATATATATATATATATATGAAATTTTTGAAAAGAAAAAGGCCCTGACACAACATTATGAGACAAAGAACCTCTAAGGAGTCTGTTAAATTCGTTTTCTGTGGCCATCTACTCCTGGGCATGCAGCCTACCGTTAAGAGTAGTTTGTTTTCTCATGAGACTCCCTTGGAGAAACTATATTTTCATTTGAGAGTGGTTATTAAGTAGAGATTGCTTCTGGGTTAGGAATGGGGTCATGTGTCCATTTCTTCTTTCAGGTGAAGGAGTCCATCTGATCCAGACCCATGCAGGCCTCGTGGATGCTGCCTCAGTTAGTATGAGTTCAAATGTGCAGGAATCCTACTGTTTTAGCAGGCCTTGGTTTTTGTTTGTTTGTTTGCTTGGTTTGTGCGCTTTGTTTTATTTTTTTATTTTTTTAATTTAATTTATTTTTTTTTTTGGAGGGGGGTTAGTGTGTTTTGGTTTTTGGTTTTCTGTTTGTTTTGTTTGGGTGTGCTCTGTCCTCTGGCTCTTACACTCTTTCTGCCTCCTCTTCTGCTGGGTTTCTTGAGCCCCGAGGGTAGGGATTTGATAAAGACATCTTCCTTAAAGCAGAATGTTCCAAGGTCTCTCATTCTTTGCATAATGTCTGGTTGTGGGTCTCTATTTGTGCCATATGTTTCAGGAAGAATCTTCTCTTATGATAGACAAGAAAAGGACTGATCTGAGTGTGACAAAATGTCATTAGGAGTCACTTTATCGCTACTATTTTCTTTTAAATTTTAGACCAGTAGTATATGGTTTTAATGTAGATCCCTGGGCTCTCTAGTCTCAGGTTCTTGGCCATGCAAGCAGTTTCAGGTATGGATTCTATCTCCGGGAATGGGCTTTCAGTCAAATCAACTATTGGTTGATTACACCCAAAGACTTTGTACCTCCATTGCACCAGCATAACTCAGAGGAAGGATACCGTTGTACATCAAAGGGTTTGTGGCTCGGTTGGTGTTTAAGTTTCTTCTTTGGTTGCACTCAGAGTACCTTTCTATACCAAAGACACTAGCATATAGGGATGAAGGTTCTATGTAGGCACCAGCTAGACTTCTCTGTGTTCAATGAGTTGTGTAGGTGTTGTCTTCAGCGATGGGGGGCTTGCCATCAGTTTGTGGAGATCAACCTGTAGTCTTGGCAATGGCTTGGGGTGTTTGGGGGTTTCCATGGAGTTCCTTTGGGCCAATGCTTCAGTTCAAAATAATATATATATATATATTATATATATATATATACATATAATATATATATATATATACACACACACACACATACGTCCCAGTATTAGAAAGTTTCATTTGGTGACAAGAGATGTTCACTTGGGCCTCCATATCCCCCATTATTTGGCGATTTCATTTAGATCTCATTCATATATGTATATTCATTTAGGAAGCTTCTACTGTAGTAGGTTTTCATACTACACCTCAAATGGCCTTTAATTTTAGATGTTTCTCCCCATATTCTCTCCCTCATCCCCTTCTTCCTTTTCCCTTCCCACTTGATTTTCCCATTCCAGGCCCCCATCCATTCATAACTATCTGATTTCCTAGGAAGATGTTTCTGTCCTCCCCTAGCCCCTTACTCTATACCTAATATCTATGGTTAATTTTTTCCCTATGTGCATAAACTGCTTTTAAAAAAATAAGTATTAAGCAAAATCCTTTAATTCATACCCTACCAAATAAATAAAGTATATATACTAGCACAGCATAATATACACACATGCATATACTCTGAATAATGACACATTTGAACATGTAATCATAAACAAAAGTTGATTTTTATTTCTCTCAATCACAAAGACACAGGAAGAAGAAATCACCCATTCAATAATATCATGAGCTTCCCATTGCTAAATTTTACCATCTGATAGAATCCCTAGCACAAAACTAAGAAATTTGAAGGAAAAACAAAAACAAAAATATACCACATCACATTTTTATCTCAGTTCATGTAATTAAAGGCAATCCTACCTTTAGGTCACAAGAGTAAAGAAGGAAGACGGAGTGATCAGTGAAAAACAACTTATTCTGTGGGAGGTGTCTGAAAATTCCATATACATTTCTATATGAATACATGAAGACGTTAGAGTCCTGAAGACAGCAGGTGACTGTGGTCTGCCTTCTTTATAGACACTCTGCTCAGTAGGACACTACAATATGGCTTACCATTAATATTAAATTCTTGCTGAAGGGTTTGTCATGTATTGATGGGGCACTCCTGGCAGGGTAAAGGCCAGACCTGAGACCCATTCTACTTTATTAACACATATGACAACTCATCTAGAAAGAAACTCTAACAGGTGCGTGTTTCTCAAAGACACTTTTAGCAGTGGTTTTTTTTTCTTTTCTTTTTTCACATTCAGAATATCAAAAGTGGAAAGTTATATAATTTCTACTGAGGTCATGGTGAAATTTAGCTTCTTCCTGCTGTGCTTCAGGACTCTTGCTTCAAAGTCTCCCTAGGAAGGACTATCTTAGAGGCTGCGAATCATCCAAATGCTTATAAAAGCACAGCATTATGTAATGCTCACGTTATGTTTCAGAACAGACTCCTCCTCCAATTTTACAAGTAAAAATGAATCAATCTCAGGCCCTGTCAATGAATGACTGCAATGCTCAAGGGCACAAGCACTTACACAGAGCATGGTGTGCCTTCCTCGGTCCTTGCTCTTTCACGGACAATAATTATTCTTCTTAGTACTCATTTACTTATTTTTATTTTAAGTCTGTGTGTCTGTGAAAGAGTGTGTGAACTGTAGTGCAGGTGTCCACGTGGAAACCCGAAGTGGGCCTCAGATATCATGGAGCTGGAGCTACAAGTGGTTGTGACATGCCCAACATGCGTGTAAGGAACCCAATTCAGGTCCTCTGGGAGAGCAATAAGAACTCCTAACCTCTGAGATAACTCTCCCATCTTAATTCATTTAGTCTTAATAAATATTTTATGAGCTATGTATCACCATTGTTATGACTTTTTGAGGAAATTAGACCCATACAATAGCATATCCAAGGTCACAGATGAAGACATATAGACCAAGGCACTAAATCTCACTATAATTTGCTTTTGTTTCAGTGGCAAAATTTAAACTTGAAGGTGTGGAATAACTTGACAACAGACAACGTAATGTATTAATGAGTGTGTTTATGTGTATCTACTTGTGGCAAGCACCTGCTATTTCCTAGCTACTACTTGTGTCCATCATGTCTTCCTTAGAAGTACGCACAGGTTTCCCTCTAGAGAATCTCTCTCATTTTCAGTACCCAAGAATAACTTGCTACAAGAAAGGCAAGCGTCTGGCAATGGCTGGCCTAGGAGAGCGTTGGATTCAGAGTCTTGCTAGATCAGAGACTAGGAATCCTTGGGTATCAGCTGTAGAGAAAAGCTGAATCTTTCATTCAATCATACTCCTTTGAATATATAAGGTTGGAGCTCTTGTAGTTGTTTTTGGTATTTCAAAGGTACGGAAAAAAAATAATTAATGTTGGACAGAAGTTGACAGAAGGAGAAGTTCAGTGAAACAGACTGGAAGCATAATAATATTACTGAGACCCCCAAATAATACTATACAACAAGCCAATTATAACTTCTGAATTCTCCAGTATCTTCTTTTAATATGATTCTTTTAATAAGATTGTTTAAGGTCAGGATCAAATAGCATTCACATTAACCAGACCTAGTAATACTTAACTGTAGAACTATCTCAAAAAGAAAAATAATTCTACACACACACACACACACACACACACACACACACACACACACACACTCTATGCTGTATATTATGTATACAAATATATATAACTTTATTATTGACTATTTGATATATACTCATATTCAAACTGTATTCATGATAGAACTTTAAAATGTATACTTGTCCTTAAGTCAATTATAAGAAATTGAAACCAATAGATGCTTTTCACAGTTATTATCCAAAAGGATACATATATTGCTCCCTAGCCTTTCTTGGTAGACTTGGCTGTGTGGAATATTTGATACTATTCAACATTAAATTCGCTCTCCTGTGGTTAGTGCATGAAGATATGAACACATCGAAAGAGAAATGTCACTCACTGCTGTGGACAGCAGAATTGTCTTTGACACTCGTATCTTTGACATTCCTTTGATTCATGCAATTTATAATGTCTGTCTGACCAGCTGCCACATTACTGTTTGTTTAAATAATGCTTTATTAAATTGTTCTAGATTACATATGTTCACAAATATTGTCATTATTCCTTTAATGGAAGAGGGGATTTTTTTTTTGTAATGTTTTGGGTCATTTGTTTTGCCTTTACTACATCCTTCCTTCTAAATCCCCTTAAGTAGGTAAGGGACTTTATTTACAACATCTCAATAAGATGACCAAGTAATTGAAGTCCACATGTTAAAATTGAGATTGCTTATGGAGTAATTAATGGTTTCAAATACTATGGGACAGAGTGAAAGCTGTTCAG
Source organism: Peromyscus aztecus (assembly GCA_902168405.1). Taxonomy (NCBI): domain Eukaryota; kingdom Metazoa; phylum Chordata; class Mammalia; order Rodentia; family Cricetidae; genus Peromyscus; species Peromyscus aztecus. The sequence goes on from CABHPQ010170115.1 coordinate 12,100, forward strand.
TCACAAGGGTTAGACATGTGGTTTTTAGTCCAGGTAGATAAATGATGGTGATGAGCATCAGGCATGTAATCAGCTTGAAAGTCTAGACTATGATCAATTGGCATAAGGAACCTAAGGAGGCATGGGCTCGAATGATCCTTCTGGTATTTTGTTGTCAATTTAAACAGTGATTAAATATCTAGCTATAATATACTTCATTTTGACTCACTATATCTGATAGGGGGTTGCCAGGCTCTATTCTACATTTATCTATGAACAAATCACAATATTAAAACTAGGTCATTAAATATCAGTGAGTGAGGCATAGGAGAAAAGGACACCTAGTCTCAGAATGACATGTCCAACCTGAAATACTGGTTAAACTCAGAAAGAAATTTTTCAGATTACTGTGACTTTCTAGTCTATATTTTCTAACTTTTCCATAGACGATTACTTACAAAAAGTAAAACTGTGGAGAAAGGCAGAGAGTAGTACAAATATAATACAGAATGTTAGAAGCAAAAGGTTCCTTTCATCCAAGTTTTCCCTAGGATTAGCAACGTATTCAAATCAGCTAGTAAAATAATAATAATAATAATAATAATAATAATAATAATAAGTGAGATTGTATAACATGAAGGCAGCCTTGCATTTTTTATTCTTAGAAGAATTTTTTTCTAAACTCAGAAAATAAAATTATCATTTTCTAAGTAAATCATTGTTTTGTTTTATGTACTGAACGTTTCTTAGTTCTTATAGTTTGACCAAACTGTCTAAAGCCATGTAAGCAACATACTGTAAAGCATACAGCTGTAGGCCAGGCAGGGGCAGCTTTTCTGCTTTGCGTTTTACTGACACTGATGTCTCCTACAGACCTGATATGCTACCTGCTAGGAAGCGTGTTTCGGGATCTTGTTAACGTGAACCAGGTCATGTCGCACATCTCCACTGAAAGGCCTCTTACTCATTTCTACATCACTGTACATCAAACCAAGGTTCCCACTGTAACTCAAAGAACCCTGCCTTGGTCCTATTGTATCCCTCTGTTAATTATCCCTTCCCCTCACCATTTTTCTCTTGACAAGACACCAGACGACTCGACAATGTTTACATATAAAACATAGACAGCCTCTGCACCTGTGTTCCCTCTGCCTGGGACACTCCCCGCCCCTGAACAGAGCCATGGTGGTCTCTCTCATTTCAGCCAACTATGTCCTTCCAGGTTTTGTTCTTCTCTACACCTTTTATCCCCATAGGGTATTGTGCAGGTCTTATTTATGTGTAGTCCAAATTAAATAAGATTCATAAGTACAGGATTGTGTCTATTGAGTTGACTTCTGCCTTCATAGTAGTACCTACCAGCTGATTAGATGCTCAGTTAATATTTGTTAATGAACCAGTCAATTGAAGTTCCTCATATTGAATATTTTGGGGCAAGAGCAATTTACCATAGCAAATGAGGTCAAGCACAATTCTATCAACATGAACATACCTCTCAGTCTACCTTCTCTGAATGTTTGATTTTACCATTCAATTTTTTTCCTTGGCATCCATTATAATAGGGAATTTAATTTTATTTATACAGCATTCCAGTCCAATTCATATCACCATCTGCTGAGTTTTTTTCCCAGCTTTCCAGAAAAAGTTAGTGCTCAACTAGCTGCCAGCTTACTCTAATCAATTGACTAAATTTTTTCATTCACCAAATTTTTACTAAGCACCAATTCTGTACAAAGCACTAAAATGAGAGTGAGAAATTGAAGACCAACAAGAACTCTCAAAGAGTTCAAAATATCACAGGAAAAAGCCATTAAAACCAAGGGGGAAAGTGAAGCATGGATGGTTACAGGCCTTTTTCAGACATGACTAGGAGATGGGGAGAGTACTGTGGGAGGTAGAGTACTGAAAATCTTGGGCAATAATTTGCTCTCAGAACTGTTAAGTATTCTTGGTCAACTGAATCTGAGAAATAAGAGAAAATGAGAAAGCTAGAGTGCTTTGCAGTGGGCTGAATTTTGGATATAGAATTTAATGGGACGGAAAAAATCAAGGAAAGAAACAGGTTTTAGTGGGGCAAGTGTGACACTAAAAGGCGCTGTCACTTTAGAAATGCAAGCCCACAAGTCATAGAAAAGAGTTGCTTGTGAACTGGCAACTTTTGTGTACATACACCAGTACTTGTGTGTATGTATGCACACATGTACACATAACTCAGCCATAGTCACATGGAATCCCAAGCCAAAGGAGACAGCATGTTACTTACAGAATGGTTACAGAACACATGTGCACTGGGCTGTGAAACTAGAGAAGTCATTTACAGGTGCAAGCTTGTCAGCTACCAAGGGAGAGGGTGAAAAAAGAAGTTTCCCCCAAAGGGAACACTGATTCAATTCAAGAGGATGGAAACCAGTTTATGAGACAGCATGAGATGAGATGTTGAGTTGCATGAGTTAAATTTCACAGCCTTGGGTTGTGTTTCCACAGGCTAGCATAGAAGCCATGATAGAGAGAGTTGAGGAGTGAGAGGTGAAGACTTGATATGGACAACAGCTGGCTCTCTTAAGATGTTTGGCAAGTGAGGGACTCAGAGAATAGAGTTTACCAAGAGTGTGACTGAGAAGAAAACATCTTTTTGAAAACTGATAGGCACATAGGCCCATGCATGCAGAAGGGAGAGTACCAGTGAAATGAGAGGATGAGGGCGATTAGAGAAGACAACAGTATTAATAATAATAATAATAATAATAATAATAATAATAATGGGAATTCAAGTCCTTAAGTGAGTGGCAGAGCATATCAACAACATATACTTGCCTTGCTGACAGATGGTGGTAGTTCCCTTCCTCCGTAGTATTGGAGGAAACAGAATGATGTAGGTATGAGTGTCCTTTCAGTGGTAGAAACAAGGAAACCCTCCTGGATTAGGCAGGGTCTTTAATTGTGAGCTGACTGGATGATTAAGAAGAAACACATTCTAGTTCACTTGTACATGGTAGCTCAAACAGGAAAATAAACCCAAAGCTTAGTTTACTGGAACAACATCCTAAACTGTCTTCACAACAACACCAAGGAAATACCACCAATGCCACCCTGGAGCTCAAGATGTGTTATTTGCATATTGGGCACTATTATCCACAGAAGTCTGCCCCAGTGCAGATAACACCACTGTTTCTGTAACAGAAACAAGGAAATATGATTGTTGCTTCTTCCATAGCCCCTTGTTAGAGTCTGGTGGTAGATTTATTTATTTATTTATTTATTTATTTATTTATTTATTTATTTATTTTTTGCATCCCAACAACAGTTTTACCTCCCTCATCTCTTTCCTGTCTCTTCCCTCACTTTTCCTACCTCCCCATCCTCTTTTTTTTTCTTCAGAAAAGGGCAGACTTCCCATGTTTACCAGCCAGCCATGGAATATCAAGTTGCAGTGAGACTAGGTACTTCCTTTGCTATTAAGACTGGGAGAGGCAACCTGGTAGGAGGAAAGGATCCCAAATCAGACAACAAAATCAGAGACAGCCCCTGCTCCCACTGTTAAGAGTCTCACAAGAGGATCAAGCTACATAGCTGTAACACATATGCAGAGGATCTAGGTCAGTCCCATGCGGGCTCCCTGGTTTTCAGTTTGCTCTCTGTGAGCCCCTATGAGACCAGGTTAGATGGTTCTGTGGGTTTCCTTGTGATGTCCTTGATGTCCCTGGCTCCTACAATCCTTCCTCCTCTTCCTCAGGATTCTAGCCATCTCCTATAACTAGGCAAGACTTCCAGTGGAGGAATTGGGACACCAACCGAGCCACAAAACCTTTGACCTGTAATTTGTCCTGCCTACAAGATGTGCTGGGGTAAAGGTGTCGCAGAAATTGTGAGAGTGACAAACCAATGATTGATCTAGCTTAAGACCCATGAGAAAGAGCTCATCCCTGATACTGCCTAGAGGGCTAGCACCCAGAGGAGGCAGGATAGCCCAGAGACCTAGGATAGAACCAAACACAACCAGCAAAGTCAAAAAAAAAAAAGTCATTGAACTGATCCCTAATGATGTTCTGTTATACTCATTCGTGGTTGGTGCCTAGTCCCAACTGTCATCAGAGAGGCTTCACTCAGCATCGGATGGAAACAGATGACAGTGTTTGTATCTCACGTGATTGCTTCTGTACGGGAATCTTCTCTTCAGTCCTTAGATGATTCTACAAAATGAAGATGAAAATAAAGATTGTGTTCAGATGCCAGAGAGGCTGAAGAAGGCTTCTGCAAAGACCATTTCAGGAAGGAAAAACTACACTAGTTCAAAAACATTTTAAAGATAGGCATGGTGGGTGGCATGCCCCTGTCAAAGCTATAAGGGTAGAGACAAGAGGAGTATGGGTTCCAGGCCACCTGGGCAATGTAACCAATACAGATCCTACCTTATAAAGAAAAAAAGGAAAGGAAAGGAAAAGAGGGAGGGAGGGAGGGAGGGAGGGAGGGTGGGAGGGAGAGAGAGAAGGAAGGAGAGAAGGAAGAAAGAACTGTGCAGAAGTAGAGAACTATTCTCACAATGTAAGTTATACAAGTTATCTAGCTTCAACAATCTTTTACAAGGATGTAACAAATAGTTTAGGACAATTTCAGTCATCATAATTCAAACACTAAAGATAATTATTTTTTGAAAAGTCATTTTAACATGATTCTAAAGAAATTCTTCCTACTCGTATAGCAAAAGCCCAGGTATTCTCTGCCCAATTTAAGCTCATTAAGGAACATAGTTCTTCTTTTTTGAAACATTTTTAAGACAAGGTCTTACACATTGCAGCCTGGTCTGAAACTCATTATGTAGCTGTGGATGATGAACTTCTGATTATCCATCTTCACTTCCTCAGGGCTTGAATTACAGAGTGCACCACCACACTCAGGTTCTGTAGTGCTGGGTACCACACCCAGGGTATCATGAGTGCCTGGCAATCCTTCTACCAACTGTACCAACTGAGCATATCCCCCAGCCTCCACAATTACTCTTCACCATTTTATTAGTTTTGAAATTTTAACATAATAAGTTTTAAAATTTTAACTACTCTACAGAAGTCTCCCATTTAAAATTAAAAGACATAAAATAAATTAAAATGTGGAAGATTCTCAGGCATTTTTACTCATTGAAATATGTGTGTATGCAATTTTGCATAACTGATGTATTTGCCCCATTTTCCCTAATTTCCTTTTAATAACTGATAATCTGCCATAAACAGCTTTTTTTCTATTTACATTGTGTGACATGTATATGTATGTGTGTGTCTGTGTGTGTGTGTGTGTCTGTGTGTGTGTGTATGTGTGTGTTTATGGATGCACTGGTATGTCCTATGTGTAGGTCAGAGGACAATTTTCAGGAATCCATTTTCTCTCTACATCTTATTTGTGAGGCAAGGTCTCTCTTGCTTCCCTACTGCATGCTCCAGACTAGCCGGACTTTGAACTTGAGGTTGTTGTTGATTCTCCTGTTTCCACCACTCAACTCACCATACAAGGGGTGGGATTATGGCACAGTTTTTGGAGTGGGTGTTAGGATCAAACTCAAGCCACCAGACTTGCACAGCAAATGCTTTTATTCCCTGATCCAACTCAGTGGAGCTCTATCATTATTCTTAACACCCTTTTGGAGGGCCTATCTTTTAGATTGTTCCCAATTCTTTTCAGTAACAACCCGTGATATCATGAACATATGAAAAGAAATGTTCATATCTATAAAGTTTCCCAGGGAAATAGGAATGTTGAGACACAGGGGCATATACATTCTGGCCTCTGATTTGAATTACCCAGATCATCTTTAGAATAAGGAGCTGATTATATATTTGCCAGCACAGCATGAAAGTGCCCATGGGAACCAGAACTATTTTGAAGAGTCTTGGAGGAAATGGGTAGGGCTCTATAATTTCATACCTTCTGAAGTAGCTAACCTTGATCCTCCAGGGTTGACGGGATCTATAATCAACCTGACATTTACTATTCCTCTCTCACGTTTTTCTCCTGTGTGTGACAGCCAGTGCAGGAATGCAGGAGGATAAAGGAAGCAGTCATTCAGGAGCCCCAGACCCTCTTGTGGTATGGCTAGTCAAAACCAAAGCTTGTGAGTTTGTCTTGAACCTCCTGGGTTACCTCCATAGGTCTCACGTAATAGAACTTTACAGACAAGTTTGTGTGAGAGAGCATCAACCTAAGTGCTTCTTGTTCACATTAAGCACTAAGAAATCCAGAGAGAGTAGCATTCTCAAGTTCACACAGCAGGACAGTTGAGAAACACTGAGCCACTGAACTAAACTCTAGCTCCTTTGTGCATCCATTTTGAGACTAGACTGTTGATATCAGTTCAAGATACTCTCATGAGTATTTGACTCTTAAGCCATGTTTAACATATCCCTATGCCAAAACATTTAACAGCTCACTTTAAAAATCTGGAAAAATGAAAGCAAAATACAAGCTAATGCAAGTAATTTTCCTGACAAGTGCTTCTAAAAACAAATATTTGCAAATCAGATGAACTTAAAACTATCTTAGAGATGTGCTACTGAGCCATTTATTAATAAGTCCATTGGGGAAATAATATTATCACTTATTAATTTGGTCTTCTGTACTTCTGGTTTCTTGAGAGAAATAGTGAATATGGAGCCCAACCAATTATAATCATATTCTAATAAGGCAATTGGTATTAATACTCTTTTTAGTAATTTCTTTGCCCATTATTTAATAGATATAGTCTTTCTTCACACCTTAAATGTCCCCTAAGTGTCATAATTTTGGTGAAAACTCTTACTGAGAATAAAGCTACATTTTAAAGAACTGAGTGTTCTGATAGTTGTCACATCATTTCTAAACCAAGATCAACCGCATCCTTTTCCTTCAACTTAGACTTTTCCACAGACCTCCAACTTCTATATTGTTGTTATTAAAAACCCAGATGTTGCCAAGGGTGCTGATACAAGCCTTTAATCCCAGCACTCAGGAGGCAGAGGAGGGCAGATCTCCGAGTTCAAGGCCAACCTGGTCTACAGAAAGAAAAAAAAAAGAAAAAAGAAAAAAAGAAAGAAACTAGATGTTTGGTATTGTGGAATCCAACAATATCATACCTTTTGATATATTTTGGGCAACAAAAATAATGCGTTCCATTTTTATTGTTCAAAGTCACAGAGACCACACATCCACCTTTTTAAAAAAATCACTAATTACTACAAATAATCTGCATGTGTTTTAGATTTCTTCAACTGTGCCAACTGAAGTTTCTTCTGCATCCTCCCATGGCAAAAGATATTATCAAGGATGGACTATTTATTTGGCCCATTGACATGATTTCCACAAATTCAGGCTCTATGAAGCTAACCAGGCAGTATATTCAATGACAACGCACATTTTTTATTTAATTTTTTTTCATTTTAAATACCATCTTCAGTTCTCCCTCCCTCCCTCCTCTTCTCCCCTCTCCCTGCCTCTCCCCCCCCCCCAACCACTCCTCAGAAGGGGTAAGGCCTCCCTTAGGTAGTCAACAAAGTCTGGCATATAAAATTGAGGCAGGGCCTAACCCCTCCCCCTTGCACCAAGGCCAAGCAATGTATCCTACCCTAGGGAATGGGTTCCAAGAAGCCAGTTCATGCACCTAGGATAAGTCCTGGTCCCTCTGCCAGTAGCCCCACAAACAGATCAAGCCTCACAACTATCACCCACATTCAGAAGGCTTAGTTTGGTCCCATACAGGTTCCCTAGTTGAAGGGAGGGAGGAGGGATTATATGAACAAGGGGGGTCAAGATCATGATGAGGAAATCCACAGAGACAGCTGACCTGAGCTAGTGGAAGCCCACAGACTCTATATTGACCAAGCACATTTTTAATGATGTGGCCTTTCTGACACCCAAGCTTAAAATTGTTTTCATCTCTGGTACATTCTTGAATATAACTTGTGTGTGCTGTGAGTCATCTATTCTTACTAATATGTTTTTGTCATGTCATTTATTTTCTTGATTGTTTTTTCTCTATCCACTTTAATGCCTCCTCTTTTAGGTTTGCACCATTATCATTTTTCTGTAATATCCACGTAGGACTTAGTGTGCTGGCTAGTTTCATATCAACTCAACCCAAGCTAGTCATTTGGGAAAAGGGAACCTCAACTGAGAAAATACTCCTACCAGACTGACCTGTGAGCAAGATTGTGATGTATTTTCTTGATTGATGATAGATGTGAGAGGGCCAGCCTCACTGTGAATGTGACCAGCCCTAGGCTGGTGGTCTTGGGGTGGATAAGAAGGTAGGCTAAGGAAGCCACTTGGAGTAAGACAGCAAGCGCCTCCATGGCCTGTGCTTCAGTTTCTGCCTGCAGATTTCTGCCTTGAGTTCCTGACCTGATTACCCTAAGTGATGGCATATGAACTGATTGGAAGCTGAAATAAAGCCTTCCCTTCCCAACTTGCTTCTGTTCATGGAGTTTTATCACAGCAATAGAAACCCTGACTAAGACACATAAGAAGTCTTTTTAAAATACTCTAATATTCCATACAGAACTCACCAATGACTCAGCAATGCTCAGCTCAGTGATGATAAGCTAGTGTGACTTCTTTGCCCATATGCCCATCTTATGTACAGGACTCTTGAATGTTTGTCCCAGATCCTTGGCTGAGTTGGTTAAAGGATTTGATGCATACACATGAGGGCCTGGGTTTATACCCACAGAATCCATGTAAAATCCAGCAGTGGCCTTGTACAACTTTAATCCCCAGTGGTGGTGCTGAAGGGTGAAGACAGACAGATCCTGGAGGCTTCCTGGTCAGTCAGATGAGAAAAACAAAAGAAAAGCAAAACAAACAAGCAAACACAGAGTTCCAAGTTCAGTGAGAGATCCTGTATCAAAGAAATAAGGCCAGGAGTAATAGAGCAGGACACCAGAGATTTTCCTCTGGCTTACAGGTACACACACATGTGCACACACGCAAGTTTATTCCAGAGCCAATGCATAGTCTTCTGTTGACACTAATTTCATAACAGGTCAATTTCTAGCCACTCAATAAATCAAATGTGATATTTGCATTCTTTGACAATCAGAATGAAGTTTCATGTCATGATCTTACATTCAGTGATTGTGTATATCTTTCACCCAAATCTTAGTCTTTTATCCGGAAACTCCTCATGGGTTCTTTTTTTTTTTTTTTTTTTCCAAACAGACAAGTCAAGAAAAACCTTTTCCTAGACTTTTCTCATAGCTTTCCACTGACTAACATATCATACCTAGACATTCCTATTAGTATAACTTTGGAAAAGATCCCTTTCATTAGTACAACCTTTATTGTTCAGGCCAACACACTATGATAGGTTCTATTTGGATCCGTAGTCCTTGATTCATGTGATTCATGTGGTAATTAGCAACATAAGGTCCTTGACATCTCTTGCTACTTAATCATATATAATCATGTAAATTTTATGTAGTTGTGTCTTAAATCACAGTAGATTGTCAGCTTCTGGCTCATAGTTTACAGTAGCATAGGAGTTCATAAATACAAGACAATGTTCTAAGTCATTCTTTTTGTTCATTCTTAAGGGAAGAAAAATCGTAGAAGAAAATATTAATGACAGACGATGACAACATAGTGAAAGGATCCACCAAGAAAATAAGAAAGTGATACAACTCAAGTTGAAATAGCAATAAAAATAATGCACGCTAACTGACATGTTGTGACCAAAGAGTGAGGTCATCAGACTAAAGATAATCTGACCTTTGGAATCAGAAATCTTGCCTGGACTTTGTTAGCAAGAACATGATATATACTATAGCAGAGAGATAAGTTATTCTAACTCCTTTCCCTAGAGATCTGTCATCCAACTAACTGCCTATGTTCTGTTTAGTTTTATAAAGCCACATGAGATCATCCATATTCAAGCTTATTCAACTCTACTTTCTCAAGTAGCAATCAAAAAGCTGTCTTCAGTTGCAAGTTTGTGACTCATAATACATTCATCCCAAATAGCCTTGTATATCTAGTAGGCCATATCATCATGATAATAATAGTAACACTTAAGCATTGTGTACAGTCTTTTTCATCTTCGATGCTGCGGGATGTTCTGTATGCTGGGAATATGTGTTGCTCTGATTGGCTGATAAATAAAAAATCTGATTGGCCAGTAGCCAAACAGGAAAAAAGGCGGGATAAAAAGACAAGGAAATTTCTGGGAAGAGGAAGGCTGAGTCAGGAAGACTGAGTCAGGAGACAACAGCCTGCTGTCCAGGGAGCAGCATGTAATGGCACACAGGTAAAGCCATGGAACATGTGGCAACATATAGATTAACAGAAATGAGCTAAGTTTAAGTGTAAGAGCTAATCAGTATTTAGCCTGAGCTAATGGCCGAGCAGTTTTAATTAATATAAGCTTCTAAGTGGTTATTTTATAAGCGACTGCGGACTGCGGGGCCAGGCATGACAGGAGGAAAAATTTAGCTACACTTCGAAGTATGTTACAATTCTATACTGCAATGAAAACATAACAAGTGGAAAAAGTATGATACATTGTTTTCACTATTCTAGGAAAAAAAAATGTTTAATGGCACAATCCTGATTACAGTATACAAACCCAAGGTGTATGTTAGGGTGTTTATGCATGCAAAGTGAAACTACAATTATAATATTGATATTCTTTCTACTTTATACATAAATATAACAGAAGACAAAGACATTAGAGAAATACTGTTAATGTTATTCTTTTGTTGAGGACTACGTACAACAGCAGCATTAAGCTATTAAAGGAGTCACATAGCTTGTTAAGTTTTATTTTATGAAAAACAATGATTTCTTAGTCATTTATGAAATCTTCTCACTCTTATGTGCGTGTATTTTGAATAGCTCTGGGTATTTATGCACTGTTTTTTTTTTTTTAATTTTGGTTACACTATTATTCTTACCAAACATTGCGATCCCTTTTCTACTAATCTGTTTGCAAATGTTTCCTTCTTTAGCTTACATGATGAGCAATCCCCCCTCCGCCCCCCCACAGCGATTCCTTGGAGCTTCTTCACTATTTTAGTTGCTCTTAGCCCTCATTTTTTTTTTTTTTTTTTTTTTTTCGAGACAGGGTTTCTCTGT
>CABHPQ010170115.1:29722-41969 GCA_902168405.1 Peromyscus aztecus
TCTATCTATCTATCTATCTATCTATCTATCTATCTATCTATCTATCTATCTATCTATCCACCTACCATCATTTATCTATCATCTATCTGTTTATCAATCAATCTATCTACTTATCTACTTATCTATCTATTATTTGTCTATATTTTTGGTTATCTAATTACCTATTGAGATTATATAAATGTAGCTATGACAGAGAAGAGATTATCTTTTATCAATGGAATTTTTCTAAGATATATCATATGATGTCATCTGGCATGCATTTCTTCACAGAATAAAATTTACGTTCTTTAGTATACATTTTATACATTTAGTATACATTTTAAGAATAATTTGAGGCTAGTCAAGATATTTTATTCTTTTCTATTTTTCTTCTTTAACTTCTCTTTTGATATCTCAAGAATACCAAGTAGTTGTTAGAAATACTTATAACAGTGTCAAACAATCAGAATTGAAAAGAGCATAAGACCTTGACCTTTGGGGAAAGCATTGTTGAAATTCCTTGGTTCTATTCACTCTCGGTTTGAACAGTCCCAGCGACAGGAGGGTGATAGCTTCATAAGACAGGCAGATCTGTTATTTGCTACTTTTAATTGATAAAAAAGAACCTCCCCAATGGCTTACTACTGCATCCTCCACTAGTTCCTAACTATGAATTCTGGACTTTCCCAAACATACCATGCACTTCTTACTTCTTGAAGATAGCATACTTAGTCTTTTCTTTCTAATCTAAATCTTCCATTGTGATATAACTAACATGGGTCATCCTTAGCCTATCACCAGTTTGGCATTATTCTCCCATTTCTGTTGCCCACTCCTCTGTCACAACCAAGACTGGAAGCAGGTACCCAGGAATGCTCTCATTAGCTGTGTATGCAATACTAATATTGGTTTTCTTCACTTGAAATTAATAGACCTCCCTAACAGTGTCATCACTGTGTGATAGTTTTCATAGAATTAGATAGCACTATACATACTGACTGGCAGATAAAAACATACATTCTTTTCATTTATCCTGAACTAGGAAACAAATTTATCATCTAAAAGGCCACACTGGTTTTCCTTTATGCCCTGATCTCTGACAGCTTAGTTATTACTGATTAGTAATGTAATTAAAAAGTAATCCGACCACATTTGTTTTTAGATTAACCATGAAGATTGGCAGTAATTAGTGCATTTTCTCCCATTTATGTATGTGTCATCTACCTGATAACACACGCTTGCATTTGACTGGGAGTTGACAAGTTTTCTTGTGTGGAGTTGATGCAATTCGTCTTTCTCATTTTAGAGCATCAGGACACTCACATCTCCAGTCTCTTGGCATCTCTCCTGCTGTCCATGATTTCTTAAAGATCACTGACAGTCTTTTCATCATCAAGAGCCGCCAGCTCTTTCAGCACCTTGGGATGTTGTTCATAAGGAGACTTGAACTCATTTGAAGTGTTAGGTGCTTCCTGATATCTCCTCATCTGTTCTGGAATTCAATTCCCTCCTAACGATGTTTGTTCTAACCTTCCAGTTTTTAGATCATGCTTCTTGATAGAGAAGTTGAGGAAGAAAAGCTGAACAGTTGTGCTTATGTTTCGTCTGACATTACGACATCTTTCCTAGGCAGTGAATGAAACCCTTGTTCCTGCTCTAAAACCAAATACTAATATTAGCAAGAACAACACAAGCCTATTTTTATTTTCAACACTTTTATCATTAATAAATAAAGTACTAATAATGTTAACTGTTGAATTAATTAGATTTTCTTATGCCGTGACAATTAGAGAATTCTTAAAGTAAAATTTCTTGAAAGAGCTAGCATGTGGAAGAAATCTATGGTGAGACAAAAATTCTGAATTTTTCTAAGCAATGTGAAGATCTCTAAAAATATATTATTTTTATTTTAGTTCTGAAATTTGGTTACTCAAAAATCAAGAGCTGAGTTTGTTTTTAAACCAAAGAATAAAATTTCATTGTGAAATCACTTCAGCCTTTATTAGTGATTTGAACTTCATGTTTAAAAGTCCAATTTTCAAACATATTCTGCAAGATTATAAAAGTTGTTGCCTAAACCCTTTGAAGATTTTGAAATTCTGTAGCAAAACTCTGGGCAAACACTGTAGAGACAACATCTTGTGAGCCATTGAATTTGGCTTTTCAGTTTCTGATCTCAGAATAAAGACAAATGTTTTAATGTCTTTAAAATACATTAGGATTTTAAAGATATAGGATACAGGACACTTTGATTTTTTTTCTATTTAGAATTTAGAAGATGGTATGCATTGATTTCTTAACATATGGCTAAATAGATTTATTTACATGGGCTTTTCTATACCAAATAGGTGTAAATATGTAGACATTTACATATAATTTCTGTCTAAAAGAAACATTAATTAGCAGCTCTGCACACAAATAGACACTTTCATCAACTCATTTAAAAAGCATATATATGTATATATATATATATATATATATATATATATATATACACACACACACACAAACATTTTGAGTTTCTGTATAAAGTGTTAATGTTTTAGAGAAATGTGACTTTATTTTTATATATAAACATCTGCCAAAATAATGTATTTTCAGAGAAAATATCTGAAAAGTTTGGACTTCTTAAAGATAAATTTAAAATATATGCACTATGTTAATAAAAATAACGTATTATTTAATATTAGTTTCTCGTGTTAAAAATTTTCTTTTATTGTCTTTCTATGGAAGCTCTATGAAAATTAAATTATGTTTAATAACAATTACTCTATAACTAAAATTATATACAAAATTGGGCCATATTTCCAAGTTGTACTTTAAAACGCATCACGGTGTGATTAAATGAAATTAATAGTAACAAAGCAGCGGGAATGGTTATGACACTGTATTTCTAAGCATATAATGAATTATCTTCTACAACAACCAGTGGTTAAGAAGTTATGGAGAGGCTTATCCACAGTGATGGATATCTTCCTGGGATGTATAGAAGGGTTATCACCAGACACCAGGAAAAACAACTAAGCATTCACCAACAGCCCATGGGATTTAAGCCTGTTGCTTGCAAAGACATTCTTCTGGATCAGGCTCAGTCCAAGTGGACTGTCAACGTGACTTATGTCAACCTTGCTCTTTTTGTGCCCTTGTGATTCTACCTCTGTGTGGTTTTATTTACTTCTCTGCTTGCTTGCATACTTTTCCCCTACTTGGTCAGGTTGCTGATGCTCCAATGGCAGACCATAATCTATTTTGTTTATCTCTGACATTTGTAGTTGTCAGGGAGAAAGTATTTTAGTATTAATTCACCTTTTGCAAACCACTGCCTTTTGGTAGCAACTCAGCAGAGTGAGGCTAACTCTAGTGTAGATTATATTGATTCATTCTGCATCATGGGTGCAAAATGCAAACCAATAACTTTCCATCCATCTCACATTTAATACCACTGGACACTAGGAGGAAGAAGATGGGCTATGTGCCATGACATCACAGCTTAAGTGTCCTTTGTTTTGAGGCTGCATCTTCCTTACTGCTTAGCAAATACTAGTCACACAAAATATTCAATACATCAGTTAACAAGTAAAAATTGATCCTTACATGAAGTTTTAAGGGCTTTCATGTTCCACTAATCGAATAGAAATCAAGTCAAGAAGAAGGATAATTTAACTGTTCCTATTCTGATCAATGTGTTTAGTTTTCTACATCTTTCATTCTATACCTTGTTGTAAAACACCCAAGTCAAGTTTGGGGATGGTCCACAACTGCCTATAAGTTCAGCTCTAGGGGTATCCAATGCCTCTAGCCTCAGAGGCACCTTCATTCATGTGTGCCTAACTCCACATACACAAAACTTAAAAACAAAAATAAATATTTTAAAAGTAAAGGCCAAAGTATTTGCAAATGTTTAAGCCCAAACTATATGTGGGGCGATATGAAAGAACAAACTCAGCAAAACCCCTTTCTTCCTGGAATTCATATTCAATGTCTCCTTCCAAAAGAGTTGGTCCATAATGACTATGCTACTTATATATCAGCTAATGACTATTGCTCACCTAGCTGATCATAAAACTGAAATTTCCCTTCATGTCTGTAAATATTTAATATTTAGAATATTGTGAGTTACTGTGTTACTGTGTTCAATAATCGATCACCTAAACTATAATTTTCTGTGTAAAAAGCAACTTTGTATTTGTACTTAAAAATCTGTAACAGTCACTATTAGTGATATCATACAAGGTTGGAAAGAATGCCTCGCTGAATTTGTTATATGATAGTATCACTCTTTGGTATATAGAGACCAGGTGAAAAAAAAAAAAAAATATATATATATATATATATATATATATATATACATGTATAGACCCAAGTCATTGCAAGTATTTATATATTTATAAAATAAAATTTATATGCATATATGTGTATATATGATTCACTTAAACACATCAATAACATCACATACATGGTTAGTACCATTTTTGCAGAAGAACAAATTGAAATACATTAAAACAAAACAAAAAAACAACAACAAAACCCACCTAGCTAGTCAAGGACTAAATGGATTTTTACCTCAGAGTTGCCTGGGTCCAAAGCCCATATGCAAGATCACACCATTTACAACTAATCCTGTATTACCAGCAAATCTTTCAGGAAATTAACCTTTTGAGTGTGACTTGCCCCTGAAGGGATCCTAAGGCTACCGTGTTACATTGCACCTGGATTCTTTAGGTACTCGTCTTAGGAAGCGCCACTGAAACCTGACACAATTTTCCATGCCAGGGAGAAAATTAAATGCTGTGTAAAATTACCGACATCACCGACATACACTGCGTTCTTGGCTTGGACTCGACAATGATTTCTACTGCACTCAATGTGAGCTATCTAACAGGAGACTGTGAGTTTGAGTCTCCTTAGGAAATTAATATTCCTGTTTCCAAACTAAAGTGATTGCCAAATCCCATAGACATAAATCTTCCTGGAACCCTGCTGCACTGGAATTTGCTGAACATACTCTCCTAAAACACTCACTTCCCTAGACTCCCCCGACCCCAACCCCGTGTCCTCCATACCTCTGACTGTTTTCAGTTTCTTTTCCTTCATCAGTGTAGTTCTTAGGAACTCTGTAATGCCTGCTCAATATATTCTTCCTATATAACCCTGTTCCTTGTCATGATTTTAACAACTAAAGGTATGATAGTGGCTTTCATATCTTCATCCCAACCGTTCCCTGTATCTATAGATGTGTGAATCCAAACACCCAATAAGCACTTTTATTCTTGAGTTTCCTAACGTAATGTCATATTTTCTTGTCTTGTAATTAAAATTATCGCGTGTCCCATATTCTCATCATCTGCTTATTATTCTACATTTGCTTTCTAGCATATTTCCACTTGCTTTGCATTAGTCTTTGAGTAAAATGTGGGTCATTTGCATTTCTGCTTATGGCTCATGATGAGTGTGTTAGCCTGCAAACACAGGTCTGTGAGACATCAGCAATACCTCCTGTTCATTGTGCCTTGGCACCTTCTTCTCACTAACTTTCCAAATCTCTCTCACCATCTAGTCCTTTTCAGTCTAGGTCAGTGTTTCTCGCTGGTTTCATTTAGTGAAACCATGGAAGTCAGGGGAATTGGTTTATAGTAATTCTGCAGACTGGAAAGTGGGAGTTAGATTTTGCTTTTGAATCTCCTTGATGTTGGATATACACCATACTTTGAACTCAACTCTCACCTCATCTTATTGCCTCCAGGCTTTTCCTCAGTGGAAGGAAATCTTTACTTTGATTCTAGAATAATGAAAAACGAACTTGTCTTCTGCTTAAAGTGTTTTATCAAACAACAAGGAGTAAATGTATATTTCTTCTAACAACTTGCCTTGTCCACAGAAGCCTAATTCCTACCAGCTTCCCCAGACATATGAAATCTTAGACTTTACCAGTACAGAGCTTTTCTCATGCGTCCCCTTGCTCAGAAAACTTCCTTAGACTTGTACCATCATCATTCTTGATTCCCTACGAGCTCATGGATGTTCACTTCTTCATGCATATTCTCCATTTCTACAGCACAATCTTTTTAACATAAAGGACCATGTCTCGGTCTCTATGGTAACTCACTGAGCCTAAAACAGTGTTTGCATCTACTTATATTCAGTAATTATTTGCTGCTTTCAACTGAATGGTCTCTAATATTCCATTCTCCATTTTAAATTTGTGTCAGCCTCTTGAAGGGAAACTCGGAATACACCATCATATCTTTAATGGAATTACAGAATAAGTTTGAAACACTGAACCACTCTCACAAACAGTAGCAGAAAATGATGCAAGAAATTAGTTAGAATTATTCTTTGTGGCACATTCTGCTCATGGTTCTTAGATAAATGCCCCATTTTTAAAAAACCATGACAATATAGAAAAGTATATCACATTATGTGACAGTAATATTACCTTGATGAACAAATTTATAATTATAACTGTCTCATAGTATAAAATTGGAAGACATAAGTGGAAAATGGACTAGCTAATGTCATAATTTATTCAAAAGCATTGAAATGTAAGAAAAGAAACTGATAAATAAAAACATTCTTTCTAGCGATCTTTACAATTAACCATAGCATTGTTGTTTACAAAAATGGCATGACTTTTAAACAATTTCCTATTGTGCATAATATGGAGATGTCTTATTTGAAAGGTGTAATAAATTCAGCTCAAACACTCTGATGTCAGCTATGATCACAGATGAGGTTAAAAAAGTAAACTTTTGATTTCATTTTGGCTGTGTCTAGATGACTTATTAAAAATGTGCAGATGTGAACATCTTTTTATTGGTAGATCAGCAGCTTCATATTTCTCCCCACTCCTGTAACATACTGGGGAAAATTCATGATTGATGACTTGCAGAAAGATTGAGGAGGAGGAAAAAATATGCTACACTTGCTTCACTACAGGCAAAAGTGACTTATCCTAAAACAATATTCTCCAAGCTGTTTGCATGTAGGAAAACCTAGCTGCTTTTAATTTTTTCTCCCCAAGAGAATATATAATAATAAACATTTTGGTGTATAGACAAGTGATCCGTATGGCTATGTCTAATCTTCCTCCTTAAGTTAATGCATTTCTGGACTTCTCCAAAGTTGTTTGAAATGTAAGAGCTATATTTCGTAGCTCTTCAGTGAGGCACAAATACAAGCCAAACCAGTTCCTATTGAACCGCAGTTTACACTATTTTCTGACTTAGGCAACACTTTCTATTTTCATTTTTTTTTTTTTTTTTGCAGAAAACACACATGCATTATACACTTTGTCCTTACAATTTAAGGCTTTGCTTCCTGTAACTTTTTAGGTGAACTTCTTTAGTTCTCCACACCTACATTCTTTTGAATGGGGAAGGGCTACACCCCAGATTTGTGTTCCTTTTCCTCTCCTTTTGCAGATGCCATGTTTTCTGTGAAAGATTCTTACCGCTTTGTAGAATTCAAATAAGCTTGATTGACCCACTTTAAACTTTTACAAAGGGGGAAAACATCTTAGAGACAGGCTCTTTAAATACCTTGCTCAGGTGGAGTTTAGATGCTGAGACATGACAGGATTATAATGTTGTTGAAGGACACTTAACAGTGTATGTACATTTACTCTGGGCTCTGTGGAAGCTGAAAACAATGCTGCTTTCTGTCTCAAAGAAATTGAGATAAAGTTACTACTGAGGGCCATTGGCAACACTACTTACTGGATCGATTTCTTCATGGAGTACTGAAATGGCAAGTATACGGACAGGGTAGGTTAAAGTGTCTGCTTTCGCTGAGACCCCAGGCAATTTCTAGATATAATTCTCCTCAGTGAATGTGAGCTAATCAGGCCAGTCCACCCCATCTCCTATCTCTGCAGAGGACAGTTTAATTAAAACATATTTTCATCCACAGGACATTTTTATCTAAGGCTATTTATGAAGTACATCATGAAACAAAGTAGCCAACAAAATTGAAACAGGGAAGGAGGAAAAGGAGGGTTCTTAGAAAATTATGTTCTCACTGAGATTTATATCAGGAAATTTAACGACAGAAAAACTACCCTTAAGGGAAAAATCGTATTTGTAAGTTGTCCCTTTGAAATGAATTTTCTAAGAAATATTAAATCAACATTTTATAAAAGGTGAGTGTGGGCATTCAAAAGCTCTCTCTATTTCTTTTGTAAAGGGGTTAAAATCAAGTTTAAAGAAACACAAAACCATTTCATCTGTGGAAGAACCACAAAGCAAAATAAAATTAATTCTTAGAATTATATAAAGTAGCACAAACAATACAGTAAGAGTTGAATGTTTTACGGGTGCTGTCTTTCTCTTAAAACTTCAGGACAGGCCAGATTTAAATATATGCAATTTAATGAAAATGTTAATGCTGTTAGAGTATTTTCTTACTCACTCAAGTTAACCTAAGGAAATAACTTCTTCTGGGAAACAAAAATGTATGGCAATTCGACAACAGGATGCAGCACACCCAGATTTTGGTGTGTTTAAATCATCAGGAGTAGTATAATTGTTGAATATTCATGTAAAATAGCAACCATAACATATTACATTCCACTCCATGTAAAAGGAAGTCTATAATAATGAATTGCATTAAAAAGCATCCCTTCCTTCCATTCTAAGTCTACAATACTCTCTACCTCCTCCAAATGCAATCCTTTCTAATTCTACTCCCTTCACTGAATTTTTCCTTTCTCTTTTGGGCACTGGAAAAAAAAAACAATGAAAGAAAATTATGAAGAAATTTCTCCACTAATTCAAATAGCTGTGTTAAATATCTTGGTCAAAACTGTCAGGTGTAATCTTCTACCCAGACCCATCATCCCATTGATGATAATGTGCTGATTGTGTATTTTCTCAAAGAAAGAAATATTTAGAGAAATACAAGGATACATACACCACAGTTAGCACAGGGCATTCTTACAGAAAGTGCTAGCTAAATTTGAGTTATGATGATGATGTTGGTGGTAACACATTGATGCTATATTGCTAACAAAAGGCAAGTGTATATGGTACAGGTAGTAGCTACTATCATGCACCCTAGTTGCAAGTAGTATTTACTTATAATGCATAGAACATTTAAAAACTTTTTTGGGAACTTATATCATGGACATATAAAACAAGTAACATATATACCAGCAATTAATATTTTAAATTCATTAAGCAGATTATATTTAATAAATTCACAGAAATTTGATTTTTTTCAAGTCGTTGATGAAATATTTAACTTCAAAGCTTAAATAATATTTCTAATATGTCACACAAGTGTATCTGTCCTGCATCAAAAGTTACTTAGCAGTCTGGTGTATACAAAACTTTAAAGCTATGTAAAGTGGCCAAGGGGAAAATCTTTTTGTGCAAAGAGAACAACTCAGCTCTACTACAACGAGTGCTTGGTATATGAGTTATGTTAAATTTATCTTAAAGCCCTTAAAAATCACATGTCAGCTAAAACACATGTTTATATTTCTCAGAAAAATCACAAAACTTTGAAGGGTTGTGTGTGCTGCAGACGTGACTGGTTTCAGTCGTATTTTCTTTAGTCCTTCTCCATGAATCAAGTTCCAAAATCTGCCCCAAGATCTTTGTTCTCGGGGGAAAAAAAATCTGAAGCTACATCAAATGATTGCTCAGAATCATTCTGATAGAAGACCCAGGAGAGCATACTTGCCTCAGTTTTTTGTTTGGTTTTTACATGGTGGAACTGTGATGTTCTGAAGTGAGCAGTTTATGCTTCCTGGGAAGGCCTTTAAACACAAAACAGAGACAGTGTTATCTGTCAGATCTTTGATATGTCCACTATATTGTCTTCAAATTGTGTAAGGAAACAGTGGCTTAGGCCAGCTCCGGGAGACACATTATAGCTTGTAGTCTGGGTAGTGGGACATTCTGGGTACATTTGCCAATATTTCAATCAGAGTAAAATCTTTATTGGGTAAAACAATCATTCTTCAGGCAAGACTTTTCAGGTTTATTTTTCTCCTGCTGTTATTATTTTTTTCCATTCAAAACAATGCTGTAAAGAAACAGAAATTATTCCATCCTGGGCTTTAGGGAAAGAAAAGCCAACTAAGTCAGTCCAAGTAATTGGAGAAAATTGAAATTTCTATCTAAAAATAAAAAAAAATTAAAAAATCCTTGTCTTATATTGTTGGAAAGAAAAAAAAAAACTTTTTCAGTTTTAAGTTTTATGTTGTCTATCCTCTTGAAAATTCTTTATAAACTTCCATGAATAAATATCACTATCTCTAATAAAGTCCATACACCTGGTCTCAAATGACTAAATCAAACCATTTAGAGTGTTTTGGATCGAGTAGCTAAGCCAAGCCAGTTCAGAAAGCTTTAGCTTGAGAATATAGGGATGATATGAATTGTGATAGGAACAAGACAAGATGCTCTAAGCAAACCGTATTGGTGAAAAACAAATATAATGGTAGCATTATTCTTTGATTAACTTTTAGGCCCATTAAGAACTGACCAAAACAACAGTTCATAGAATAATTCCGTTTACCCTTCCAATAGTGCTCATGTCTTTAGAAAGAGTACCACTGCAATGTGACTGCTTTTTAAATGTTGTCAGCTACTTAGAATGATGGGCCAGTCTTTGTTTGTCAGTTCATTAATTTATTTAAGATGTGTGTATGGTCAAATTCATGAAGGCAATAAATCTCTTTTGTAGAGACAGATAATTACTTTAACATGGCAAGACACAATGACACAGAACATAATACAAAGCAAGCTTAGCATATGCATGATAGGAAACAATAGAATCCAAGTATTAATAGCAAATGCAAAACAGTTCTCAATTACATAATCATCGAAGTGAACACATTTAGAAGTTGAACATTTGATATTTTTCTCCCTCTAACAAGCTTGCCTTCTTGCGAGATTTTTTTTTCCCACATTAAAATTCCGCTAATGCCACCGTATTCAGATCTCTGGGGAGCCCTTTCCCCTCTTAAAAATATTTTGGGGTTTCACAAAAATCGTTTGCCTGTCTCACTGGATTGAACCTCAAAGGCTCCTTTGACGCAAGTGTTATTTTGACCACGTGAACATGGTTTCCATCTTTTAACTAGATTAAAACATGCATGAGCAAACTGCTCATTGAACTTTAATGTTGCTTTGTTGCTTTGATGGCTTACAGATTTCTTTTTCATCGATGCTTCCCCCCCCATACATTCTAAAAGTGAAATGATACATTGTAATTTGAATGATAATTTTGTTTTGATGATTTAATTGATAGCAGACAGAGGGGTACAATCCTTGCTTTTCCATTTATGTTTTTCCCCCTGCTGAACAGATGAGACAACTCGGAGTCTCCTAAGCATCTGTAAACAGTTAAGGGATGTTACACTAAACTGTATTTCCTTTACCTTCACCCCAGCTTTCTTGAGGAGCTAAATGGTAATTCCGAAAAAGAGCAACTTCTCCTTGTCAGTCAGAATTCTTGCCCTTCTTTTTGTTAGTTTAAGTGATGATTAAAGGCCATCTGCCCACGTTAATTTTCATGATGCCAGGGAAAGTCTTCCCACATCTTTTATTGTTATCACTCCAACAGTCTTTGCTTTGGTTGCTTTGCATAAGCAAAATTATCTGAGGACTCTCTCTCTCTCTCCCCTCTCTCTCCTCCTTCTCCTCTTTCCTCCCTCTTTTTCTCTTGTCTCTTTTCCCATCCATCCTTTTTCATTTTCTCTCAGAACATGGCTTCTAATCAGCTAGCTTGATTTTGTAGAGTACCGTATCTTAGAAGCCCTGTTTGTCTTCTAATGAACATGTAAGGGAAAAAAACGAAGGACGAGAGCACCAGCTGTTCAAACCTGTTCCACCTCTGCTGCATCCAAGATGAGATTCTTTCTGGTTTATCGGCTATTAAAAAGATTAGATGGCATCTCAAGTGGACCATGACTTTCAGTGTGGAGCATTCTCGGCAGACAAAAATTAATTTTGCTACCAAAATGTCTCTCTTGGCTTCAGTCCTAACAGGAGCTTAGAGCTAGCTAAAAGAAACATTCTACTACAGACTGAAAAACAAATCAAACATGTTCATTAAGCACTGTTTGGTTATCCTAACACATCCAGGGTCAAGGATTGAGAAACACTGTATATTTGTTTTGACCTATTCCCCTGAGTTTTACCATGTAGTTTTTTATTTATGGAATGCCGTAAACTTGGGAAGTTGTGCAAATTTCCTGGACAGGCTAGTTTTCCTTAAATCTACCTTCTAAATTCTTCTCTCCACCGGTTTCCCACAATAT
>CABHPQ010170116.1:0-16728 GCA_902168405.1 Peromyscus aztecus
CATTAAGCATCTTTGCTGAAAACAGCAGGACTTACCTTTTCAGGCCCCACAGCTGCTCCCTAGCCGAAAGGTCTCGCCTCCGACTGGCTGTTCTTGGACTCCTTTGAAGAGTCAGAGGTTGACAGATCCTGTCACTAAGTTTCCTGAGTAAATGAGCCCAAAGTCATTCCCTCAGAACAGTGACTCAGCGCACGCCCACCTGGGCAGGTGGTTATGCAGGTCTGCTTGGGTTGCTTGAGATGGGGGCGTCAGTGCTCAAAGGGCCCATGGGAAGCCACACTGAGTGATCGTTTCAACTATTCTCTGCTTATCTACAGAAGCCCAAAGCACAGTCCTTGGACAGGGTCTGGCACCAAGCCCAAGAACAATGAAAGAATTAGGGGACAGGACTTGATACTCTTGTGAAATGTTGGCTATCCTTGTAGGGAACATGTCCAGGAAGGAGCTAGAAGACAGGAATGGAGCGAGAAGATGGAACCTTAGGCCCTGAAGAAAATGAGTCTTAAAATTGTAATTTTTCCTAGCGATTAAGACTTGGCTATTTTTAGGGTGTTTATGTATATGGGGGAAGAGGTGGCCCTTCCTCCATCGGTTTCCACCTTACTCACTGAGCAGGATCTAACTGAACCCAGAGCTAGCCAGCTTGCTCTGGAAAGCCCTGCCATCTCTACCTGCCGAGTGCAGGGACTCGACTTGCTGGCATTTCACGGGTGCTGGGGATCTTCGTGCTTGTGTGGAAGTGCTTTACCTGCTGAACCATCTCCCCAGCCTACCCCACTTGACTAGTTGAACATTAAAGCTGTACAGTGGACAAGTTAAACTGGAAAACAGCTATGTGAAAACACTTGCTATTTAAGGACACACGGAGCTAGCTCTTCCTAGCATTTCTCCAGCACACTGATTACTGATATGAATTAGCATCAGGCTAGACGGTAGGAAGAACCTACAGCCTGTGGTTGAACGGCACTATTGAATACAGCAGAGTTTTAACCCCAAGCAGGGGTGTGTTCTTGAAAATCAGAGATGGACTTGTTCCTTTGCCTGAGGACCAAGACGCTCCCCACATGCAGCCAGTCTGCATGCCATCCCATATATGTGACTGACTGTTCACATGCAGACTGAAAGCTTCAGCTCCATAGTGCCAGCCAACCCCCAGGCTTCCTGGTGACCTCTGCCCAGAGAGCAGAGGATGGGCAAGATGGCTGGCATCTCCACCAGAAGAAACTTAGTTGTTAGAAGTGTGGTACTCTAGTCAAGAGATGCTGTGGTTTATGACTTGCCAGGAAGACTAATGAAGGCTGGTTGAAGTCAGCTTCAGAGGAGAGACCGGGGCTACCCCAAACCCGGCAGGGAAGATTTTAGCAGGTTTAGGAAGGTTGCCCTGTCTTTGGTATATTGTTACACAGGCATGGGGCTGCCTGCTCTTCTGTCAGCCCACCAGTCATAATACAGTACAGATAACGAACATTAATGAAGCTCTCCTTTAAAGGGTTCATGACAGTCATGTTCCTTAAACTTGGAAGTCCATATGGGCTAGAAACAATCAAACACACACTAAATGTCAACATTGCCATCATTCCTGCCACAGGCTTCACGTCCCAACAGGGCCATCCTAGTAAACTTTTAAACCCGCCATGTGTACCCATCATGAGTAGAGCAGACCTCTCAGCAGTGCAAGGCCACAAAATCCTGGGTTTGACATTGTAAGATGCTTAGTCATTACAAATGTCCTCAAATGTGCCTCCCCAAGACTCAAACAGTAGGACGGTGCCTGGAATATAACACAATCAACACTGTTGGCTCAGCCTTATATGCTTTCCCTAACCAAACTCATGGTGCTTTGACCACATTTTGGGGGCACAAATGCCCCCTTTTCTGCTTGTGCCAATTCTGCTGCCTAGAGTGCCTTCCTCTGCCTGGTAAGCATCTACCTGCTCCCCTTTAGAACCCAGCGGAGTACTAAGCAGCCACGGCAAGCCTCCCAAACCCCCAGCTCCTTGCTCTTGCATGCCAGCTCACTCAGTTTCCACTCAGCCCATCCCACCTGCCTGTGGCTGCTGAAGGTGACATCTGGTTTTATCCTAGTCAAGTCTCACAATAGTCGCATGAATGCTGGAACTGGGGAGGATAGCTTGTTCCACCCCGTAGCTGTCAGCACTGCAGGGTCTTACGCCTGTCCTCTGTGACCCTACCAGCTACCAGATCAGGAAGCACCTACGTCGTCTTCTGCATGTGAAGCAGCTTGGAGCCGGAGACGTGCTCAGATGTACCCAAGTGTGCACAGCCCTGCTCCTCCAGGTCTGGAGGGCAGAACTGGAACTCAAGTTCCCAAAGCCCACCTCAGTAAGCAGAACGCCCAAAAATCCATCCAAAGGTGTATCAACCACAAAGTCTGCCAGGCACTCAGTGCTCAGGCAGATCTACGGTAAGTGTTCTTTGGGTACTTGGAACAAATACCTCAGGATCCTGAGTGACACACCACAATCTGCAATAAGACTTAACTGGACAACTCTATCCAGATTTTAAAAAAATATCTTACTTTCAAGCACTAAGAGAATTTTTGCTAGTCAATTTAATGCCCTACTTCTGGCCAAGAGCCCCTCCTTTTAATTCCGGGACTAAAAGCCTTATCACTTAAACCTCTCAGATCTCTGTGTGGACCCTCCCCTCTAACATTAACAACTCATCGGAACCCTCAGACCATGTCACTTTGGCCATTCTATGCTGAGGTAGCATAGTGTCGCCCATCTATGCAGATGCCCACAACTCAGTCACTGCAGCACTTAACAGATGAGTGGCTGTCACCTGAAATATTTCCAGCTCTACAAAAGGCCCTCAAAATAAATCAGTTCAGGTATCTTTGTATAGTGTGGATAGCTGCTCAATAAACACAGAGCCCAGGAACCTTTAGGAACATCCTTTGCAGTCTAGACAGCATTTCAAGACTTGTCCATTCCCAGCCTACCATGTCTGTGATCATTAAGTTTCTGATTCTGAATAATTTCAGCTTTTGGACTTTTGGATTAGGGAGGGATGCTCAGCCAGAAAGGTCCATGCAAATACCCAAACCAAACAAACCAATCCCAAAATAACAAACCCTCCAAAATCTGAAGCATTTCTAATCCCAGCCTTTTCAGATAAAGAATATTCAACCTGTATTTGCACACATGCCTAACTTATCTTAGCAGGCACCTGTAAGCCCTCACCTCAGTGAGGAACGCAGAACTTGGTCAGGTCACAGCAGCCATTAATCACATAGGTGGCTTGTTGGTTGATTGCAGGTTGCTCTCAAGAAGGGAAAGTACATCATGCCATCAAGTCTTCCAAAGTCCCTCCTGTGCTGCGTCTCAATTCAGGTAAGGCAGCCACTACACTGGCAGAGCATATGGGGAGAGCAAGGGATGAGCTTTCCCATGATCTTTTTGACTTCAGGTGTGTGACTTTTTACCCTTTTCATGGATTACTGCAATCAACATCCGTAAGAGGCAAATAATTTTCACAACTAAAAACTTTGTTACCTCCATGAGGAGCGATAAATGGTAGCTCTCTATTATTGATCCCCTTTATCCCATTCTTCACATACTTAAAGGAGTATGTTGAAATCCTTGTATTTTCAATACCCTCTCCTTACCATAGATGGAAGACCACAAACAATATTAAAGCATATTCTGCTCAGGCTCAGTAGCACACTTCCACCCACAGGAGCAGCATAGGGAACTTCCTTTCCCTCACAAGACGTGTGTTTTACTCAGGGCCTCTTCCTTCACGCCAGCATTAAGAGTGGGTGATAAGTTCAGGGCTGTCAGCAGCTAATGCCAGGTCTGGCCTACCTTCACAGGTGGCTATGGCAACATGCTCCCCCACCCTCCCTGATCTACAGGGCCATCCTGCAGAAACAGAGAGTAGCTGGGAAGGTGAACAATGACTGTCAGCATGAACTTTAGCATTCATTTCGTTTTTGGTGGGGAAAAGCAGAGTAATTACTGCAAAATCTTTAATAAGAGTTGGCTAATTCATGTAACACAAGGCAGGCTGATCAGGGAGTAGCAGGTGGGGTAGTTAGAAGCTTGTAAAGGAATCAAGGGCCACAGCTGTGTGGCAAGACAGTCCTTATACTGGACTGGAGAAATATTTCAAAATGAGAACTGTCACATGAAACTAGCAGATATATGACATTTAGATATAATTAAATACAAAGTAAGCAATCAGATCATTCTCCCCTCAAATCCAGATTTACCACTGGTCCTTAAAATGAAGATGTTTGGCAGCATAGAGGTTCTTAGAGAAAAGATTGAGAAAATACATTCAAAGAAATAATACTTTTTAATGACTTCACATAACAAACAACGTGTTTGTCTTCCAAATTTCTGCCTTGTTTGAAATCAAACAAAACACAATCTTTGTCCAGCCCCAAATCTGGGGCAACACAGGTTGTTAGGCCAACCACACTCACATTAAGAACAAAGCACGCAATAAAGCTAGTCAGATAGGGGCTAAAGTTTAACTGGTCCATACATGTTTAACAGAAAACATGTCCATAAGTCATTTCAATGAATTGAACTTACATAGAAGGCCCTCAAACTGGAGTCAGATGGTTGAACCATAAAGAAAAGCATTAACTTCACTGAATTGTTAGTTTGCTTTTTGCTTTAAGAATTCAATGGGGCTAAGGGCTTTCTGATTTTGCTCAGTGGGCTATTCAATTTTTTTTTGCAAATTGCTTTGCAGTTTACATGTTGCTGTTCCAATTTAGGGACATGCCTTCCTAAGGCTTTACACATAGAAAGGCAGAAAGTGATGGAAATCTCAAGATGCAGCCTCCTTGGACTAGTGCTGTGTATGCACAAAACCCCAATAAGCCATCTCTGCTTTCGGCAGTCTTCCTTACCTACACATCACTCACAGGATTGCAGCCTCGCTCTGTACTGATACATAGCCCCCTGTGCCCATCTCTTTAAAAGAGCAAGAGAAATGACCATGGCTCATGTGGTTACTGGTAATGGCACCTCTATAGGAAACCAATCTATTCCTCCACCTTTGGAGGGGAATGCAGATGGCAACTTACTTCAAGATAACAGTGCCCATATTCCAAAAGCAGTCATTTAAAATTGGGGAAATTGACCTATGTTCCTTTTCCCAAACTGCCCACATTATTTTTATCTTCCACATGAAGTTATGCGTAAAATACGGCTTCAGCAAGGTTTTCCTTACTGCTATTTTTGTGGTCTGTCATTTGTTATAGTGTATAAAACTAATAATGTCATTCCAAGGTCTAGGGTCGATTTTGACAGCCAGGCATAGTGCCTGTAATCCCAACTATTAGGAGATTGAGGAGGGAGGGTTATGAGTTCAAAGCTAGCCTAGGCTATATACTGAGGGCCTCAAAAGAAAAAAAAAAGTGTCTAGGATTCCTATCTGTCACCTCTTCAAACTCTTCCAACCAACAAACCTTATTTTTTTCTGGTAGACTTACAAAGTATGTGGCACAAGAATAATTCAAACACATATAATGAGAGCCATGTGAAAGGCATGCAGAGGACTGGGGTATTAGCATGTCCCACCCACTCAAGATCTAGCTTCCTTACGACCCAGTCCAGTTCCTGCTTTAAAAAGATACCCACAGCCGGGCAGTGGTGGCACACGCCTTTAATCCCAGCACTCGGGAGGCAGAGGCAGGCGGATCTCTGTGAGTTCGAGGCCAGCCTGGGCTACCAAGTGAGTTCCAGGAAAGGCGCAAAGCTACACAGAGAAACTCTGTCTCGAAAAACCAAAAAAAAAATAAATAAATAAATAAATAAATAAATAAAAAGATACCCACATCAGTGAGGTGAGGAAGAACTTGTCATCTGCATCTAGACTCATCACTACTTCCTGGGCACCAGGGACAGCCCCATCCCAAATCCTTTTTCCTTAGCACAAAGAGCTCCTCTCTTCATTAAGACTAATTATATAAATATCCCTTTGCTTTTAACAGTAAACAGTTTGCAGTCTATACATCTTGACAATAGTGGAGGATCAAAGAAGTTTTCTTACAACCTGCAACCAGCCAGTCAATCAAAAAGCAAGCCAAAGCTTTGACCCTGGGGGAAAAGCGGACCCAGTGTGGAGTTCTGCTATCAACTGTCTCTTCTCATGAGAAAGCTTCACTGTCCGGACCTAAAGCCTTATTAACTGGAATATGAGGTAGCAAGTCAAGTGTTTCCTCCTGGCCTACACGGAAAGGACTGCCTAGCTACGTGCCTCCCTTCAGTGTGGCTGGAAGAAAGAACTGATGATAATCAGTGGGACTAACAAATCCTGCAGTAAGGAGCTGCTGGTTGGGATTTCTGACAGCTAAATGGCATGGGCCTCGTTTTTTCACTCCAGAGAACCTCAAGTGAGATGGAAACCTGTGCCACCGCCGCTGCAGCTACCTTCAGCTCCTTACTTCCTGGAACATGTGACAAACATCACAATACAGTTTAAATCGTACATCAAAATCATGGCCTAGTGTTTGCATTTAGAAACTGCCCAGAAGACTGGAAGTACACTCTCTGTGGATTCCTTAGTTTTCAGTTTCCAAATTGGCCCTGGAAGGCTACAAGCTGCAGCCATGTGCTCACTCTCTCTGACTGGGGCTTCACTGCTGAGTGGCACCAAGAACATCACAGCATCAAGAAACCAGCAAGACAGGGTTCACAGCAGCATGAGCCAAAGCACTCTTCTCTTCCGCTTTGCATCTTCTGACCAAGCTGCTGAAGTAAGCAGTCTTCCCCAACTGCAACTTCTTTTGGGAAAGTAACCCGCATTCTAGCTCTCTAAGAATACTTAAATGGGGGGGGGGGGGGAATACTTAAATGGAGTCTAAGTGGTTATGGGCTTTTACAGAGGCACAGAGGACATCAGGCCACTCCTGTGCTAACACTAAAGGACAGGAAGCAAGGGTTTACCTCATTTAATTACCCTTTTGGTTTAGTAAATTATATTCAAAATTATGAAAACAGGTTTACCTAGATGGGATCACAAAGATTCAGCTAACTTGTCAAAGTGAATGAAGGCACCATAGATCATTCTATGTACTGTAAACATTTAGCTCTTAGGAAATTCAAACGTGCTTCTCCAGACAAACAATGTGAGAACACTAAGAATTCTTGGCCTTCTGTTCCCACTTCAGTACAAAGGTAGCTCATGAACAACTTCTTTAAAAGTTTAGCTTTAATGACAAACATCTATTACATCAGTCTTTCTTCAAAATAAAATGGATGTGCATGAACAATTTCAAACAGGAGGTACCATGGTGCTTCTTCAATACAATGCATTCAATATACTTGGCCCCTGGGGATGGCCACTGATATACACACTGAAGCAGTAATGTAAGTCTGTAAGCCACTGCTCCTGAACACTGCCACTCTTCAAAGTCTGCAAAGAAAAACAAAAGGTTATTTAAACTGAGAACTGTACTACCTGAACACATTTTTCATGGCATATGTAAAAGCATCCTCCCGTCTATAAACCAGAGGAAGTCTTCTTTAAATACAAAACAATCAACTACTGGGTGTTGCTGCAGCTGGTGAAAATTCCTCTTTATGTCCCAGATAGACTGAAATTATGAAATGGCCCCACAGACTCAGGTGTTTGAGTAATTGGTCCCCACCTAGCGTTGCTCTTTTGGAAGCTAAGAACTTGTACTCTGAGCCTACTTCTGTCCCAAGCTCTCTACTTCCTGACCTACTGAGATGTAAACCTGTGGGGGCCAGCCCCTACTTTTTCCCCCAGGGTACTCTTGAGCAGGGAGACGTGAAAAATATTTAGATAGAAATAGAGAGAGAGAAAGAAACACAGGATAGCCTCGGGAGGGCCTGGGTCAAAACCCACCAGCCTCTTCTGTCTCTAGTAAAGGGCTCTTAAAGGAATGCCAAGGGGTGGAGCAAAAGACCTCCCCCCAGCACAGCCAAGTGTAGACCATCCCAAACACCTGGCAACCTCGCACTTGATCAAGCCATCCCCTAATGCAGCCCTGCTGTGTAAAGCAAGCTAGGATCTCACTAGGAAACCTTTGTGAGCTCCCACATAAACCCTCCCAGCAAACTTCCACTGCCAAAGACACACCCCAGCCACAGTGTTTACTCCATGACAATAGACCACACCCTCTTAAACTGTCAATAAAGTCTTTTAAATTGGATCTGTTATTTGGTCAGTGTAACAAGAAAACCAGTATGTGCCCTTAAATGTAATGAGTTCTTACTAAATCCGTCCGTCCCCTCCTGGACATGCTGGAGACTAACACAAATGTTTATGGCCAGCCATCCCTGCCCTAACCCTTCCCTTGGCCTCAGCTGTCATGATTTTTTCACTGATGTCAATAGATTAGTCCTACAGGGCCAACTAACAATCTTTTTCTTTCTCTTTCATGGAGGTAGGCTGATCATCTAATCCAAGTAATTGACTTTTCTTCCCTTCTACTGTTCTCAATTATCCCACTGCCACACTGTCCACTGCTTCTACAGACTTAGAAAGTCAAAGCAAGTACCTACTACCATGCTTAGAAAAGCGCAATGACACTGCAGTACAGCTACCCTTCAATGAATAAGCCCTAAATCCCTGTACACAGCATCTCTTTCATTCCCTCAGCCAAAATACTAAGGGACCCCTAGAGAACACAACTACCCTCCCGACAGCCGGGTGCAGAGGCAGCAGTGAGGCCTTCAACTTTCTCCTCTTCCTCTCTCACCGTCCTTTCTCTCTGGTCCTGGCTGGCCCCCATGACACGCTGCGCCTTCTCACCCATTCTGACACTTTACCACAGCCTGTCCCCCTTCTGCCATGTGTGTTTCAAGGCTGAATCTGCCAGCTTTCTCGGACCCTTAACTAAAGGGCATGACTTTCTTCCCTTCTTCCACAGAGCTGCCGGGATTTACAGCTTGCCTGAACAGTTGTTCTCAAACTTGAATGAAACTGTCCCTGAGCTTAAAAACACTTTTTTCCTTAATGATACCAAACATTTGGGTAGCACTTAGTAAATGTCAGGTACACTAAACAGATTACTTGAATATTCTCACTTAACAGTCACCAAAACCTCTACATTACTCCTACCTTAAGACAGAAAAAGAAGCCTGACTATAGAGAAATTGAGAAGATGATCTGCCATCAAAGTTACTCATTAAAGTGTCTAACAATCCTGGTAGCTATGCTTCTAGTGCCTAACTCTCCACCTGAACTTCTCGTGCCTCTGGTTCTGAATCAGACAGGAAGGTGCTGGTGAGCCCCAAGAGTCAGCTGGGACACAGGAACCTCACTCTGAACAGCACCCTTGCTCCCACCCCCTACAAAGGACGAAGCACTAGGCTCTGTGCTCCTACCGTGATATTCTTGATGATCTGCTGCACTAGGATGGCATTGGTCAGCATGTGCGTCCTAAGGGGAACATGCTGAAGCAGCAGGCGGAGCAGCTGGCCCACAACAGGCAGCTCCTCAGGAGAAGCTCTGTTCACCCGCAGACTCTGCAGCATCAACCTGAGAACTCGAGGCAGGAGGGCCAGGATGGAGACGCAAACACCCCACAGCTTGTCCCTGTAGTAATAGAAAGAAAAATGAGTCCATGAGCCAACACACAAGAGAAAATGTCCTTTCCACATTATCCAAAACTGAAATGGACTTTCAAGAAACAATGTTTCCTGCCTGGTGTGATAGATCAGTGCCTGTAATTCCAGCTTTTAGGAGCTGAGCAGAAATGCCATTGAGTTTGATTGAGCCCAGCCTAGGCTATATAATGAGGTCAAGGATAGCATGAACTACACAGATCCTACCTCAATAAACAAAACTAATAAACAAGCTTCAAATTAAATACCACAAACAATGACTAGTAAGAACTAGGTTTCATCAGAACTATGTAAGAAAAAGCAACTAAGAGTTAGCTGCTAGAAAGTCTGGTAAACAACATTTTCCCGGGCTTGAAACCAGACACCTTGGAAACCACAGTGATTCTTTATAGCACAGAGCTTGATCTACACATACACAACCATCACCTAAAACTGGACACTATTCACTGACCATACAATGCAGGAAACATCTGAAGACTACCCAAGAAAAGAAATACATCCATCAGACTTCCAGGGTCTGATCAGGATCACAGAACAAAGGGCCTATTTCCATGTTCACCAAAACCCCAAGTAAACTTCAGAAAAGAACCAATAATGGAACCATTACTCCAACACTAGGTCACAAAAGGTGGGACATGAGTAGGAGCTAAAGAGGTTTATGATAAATACGATCTGTGAGTGTACTTCAATGACACAAGATCCATCTGGATGGTGAGTACAGGAAGTTTTGGGAGCAATCCTGAGTGAATGAAAGTGTAGTCTGGGCACTGACATAACAAGAACCACAATGCCTCAGTTCCATGGAACTGGCAAAGCCTTCCCCAGG
This sequence comes from Peromyscus aztecus, assembly GCA_902168405.1. Classification (NCBI taxonomy): domain Eukaryota; kingdom Metazoa; phylum Chordata; class Mammalia; order Rodentia; family Cricetidae; genus Peromyscus; species Peromyscus aztecus. The sequence goes on from CABHPQ010170116.1 coordinate 10,405, forward strand.
TGAGGCTCGGAGGGATGGCAAAGCTTTCCTTGGGTACAGAGTACAAATGCTGACACCGTGTACAGAAATAGCTGTGTCCACCAGAGCTCCTCCCCCATTCCCTTCCCAAAGATGTTTATGGCCTGAAGACTGTGCCCTTACAATTTTATCAGCCTGTCTCTTTATTCATCTGTATGCGAAACGCCTGTCTAGCCTGTCCACTGTATATAATAAGCACGCTGAGCTTCCAGAGCGCTGCAGCTCCTCCATCTGAGACTCTGGCCCACCTTCTCTACATGTGCCTGCCATTCCTCCGTCCCTCACTTCCCCGGTGAGGTCAATCCCCGGGCTATGCAGCAGGGACTGCTAACGGCTCCAGCCTTCGGAGCTCTTTGACCGTGATTATCCCCTGGACTTCACCTAAAGGACCTGTGTGTGTATGTGTGAAGTACACAATGAATCTGTTTTAAACCAACAGGTTAAGGTCTTTAACCAGCCCACGTACTAACACAGAACCAGACTTGGGCAGCTATGTACAAGGAGGAAAAACTCAAGCTCCTGAATAGCTTAATAAGGCAAAGGCATAAACACTATAAAAACTCAGGTGAAAAAGACAAGAGGAAGCTGCTTAGGTTCTTGATAGATTTTTAATACCTAGCCCTTGGATCAGTTGACAGTGTGGCTGCATTCTGAGATAGGTATTGTTAGATGATCTCACCATGTGAGATCCATAGTACACAGCTTCATAATATAATCAAGAGATGCAGTAAGCACATGGTATGAAGTATTAGGTATTACCCATAATTATACATGTTATATTTTGACATTCTATTTGATTTTAATGTTTGAGTGTCACTATGCCCCAAAACTCACTAAGCCAGGCTGGCCTCAAACTTGTAGCAATCTTGCCTCTTGCCTAACGGTGCTGGGATTATAGTTACGAATCCCATGCCCGGCTTATGCTATACTTCTGTACAACTAGCAATACAGTAGGTCTGTCTACACCAGCACCACCACAAACATATGAGTAAAGTGTACAATATTAAGATGGCTACCAGGCCACCAGGCGATGATCATCTTTCAGTTCCATTACACTCCTCACTGGCTACAGCATTTGTAGCACATGGCTCCTCACTTTATACTAACAGTGTTGGAACAAATTCTTCAAACCCTAGGTGTGGGAGGCAAGGAATCTGAACTGGATTCCATATATAAGGTGGGAAACAAGGAAAAGGAAAATGTGAAACTATCCTACAGGGAGCTCTCCATAAACTCCCCAAAAATACACACTGAGAAAAAAGTATACAACCCAAGACACAGAATTTGCTCAGTCCTGTAAAAGCCAATTTTCAGACTTGCTCTTACTCTCCATGTAAAAATTTCTGCCTTGGAAGAAAGGACATTGAAATAACTGACAGGAACTCTTAAGTAACACCAGCAACCACAAACAAGAATGTCAAAACAGGAGAAAAACAAAACAAGCAAAACCTGCTCAAGTCAATGCTCAATGAGAGAGTTAACTCAAAAGAATTAGATTGGAAGATATTAAGAGACAAAAAGGAATAAACAGCTCCCTATGCTTAAAATGGAATTTTTTAGAAAAACCAAGAAGAAACAAGGAGAGAAAGTAATACAATAACTAATGAGTCCCCAGAATGAAGAGAAAAAAAAATCCTGAGTCTCCAAGTATCAAACCTATGTTATACTATGGCGAAACACATCCTGATTTACAATACAAAAGTTCTTTAAAAAGAAAATAAAGACTTAGACTTCCACCTACAAACCAAGTAGTTAGGTCAGCAGCAGATTTTCATTAGTAACAAAGGACCAAGGAAACAAAAGAGCATCTTCAGGACTCAGTGGCACATTGTGATCTGGACCTGGTCAAGCCTGACTTTTCAGCTAACATCTGTGAAATCAAAGATCTCTGTGAGTTTGAGGCCAGCCTGGTCTATATAGCCAGTTCTAGGCCAGCCAGGGCACGAAGAGAGACTTGTAAAAACCAACAAAGAGGTGCTTTTAAGAGGGAAAACAAGTGTTACACTTTGTCCCGTCTAGTCACGTAGTCAAAGATGCTCCTTATTGAAAAGCTCCAAAGGTCTTTGGAACTTGAGATTGTTTAATAAAAGGGGCTTATATTTCAAGTGACAGAAAATAACAAACAGCAGTAAAAAGTCCTAAGGAGAGATGTTATAAAACCTCAGATAACATCAACTCTATATTCACTATGCATCAGTTTTATGATATTACAGTGAAACATCCATTAAAAAAATTGTGTCCTCATTGGAAAAATCATAAAGTAAGTATAAATAGTATAATGGACAAGCTCTGGCATATTCACAGAACACAATACTATGGACCGAAGTAGCTGCACAGCAGGTCAACTCCAGAGCACAACCTGTATTTGTAAGCCATGGTCTATTGGAAATGGCTACATTTGTCTATTTTCTACTGCTGCTTTCACACTATACACTAGTGTTGAGAACCTATGGCAGAGAGCTTATGGTTCTGAAAACCTGAATTGTTTACTACCTAACCCATTAAAGAACTTTGCTGACTACTGCCTTGGTACAGAGAAATAGTGAGTAAAATAGAATTAAATCAACACAAATGAATCACAGATAATACGGACACCCAAAATAAAAAAATATGAACAAGATAATCCTTACCAAGTTCACAAATATGAAGAACAGAAATAATACTGTTTACAAATATACACAGGACCATCCACTTAAAAAGCCAGGATGCCAATCAACACTAAAGTGACTGAGATACATACAAACAGAAGAGAACAAGAATTCCAGTGTGTGTTGTGTGCTGGTGGTATGGGTCTATACGTATACCGGGAATTCATTACACTGATAGCTCAGCTCAGTTTGTAATTACTGTTTTAACCCATGAAATTTATATAGCCAGCATGCATGCTACAGTTTCAGGACATTTAAAAGCTCAAAGAAAAGAGGGCCAGAGCATAGTGCATGCCTATATAGTACAAGCACTTGTGGGACTTAGTCAAGATTCTAGGTTCAGGCCAGCAAGTCAGTCTCTCTCTGTCTGTCTGTCTGTGTCTGTATCTCTATCTCTCTCTCTCTCTCTCTCTCTCATACACACACACACACACACACACACACACACCAGAACAAACAATAAAGTTCAAAAAAAGACTAGAAAATACACATATCAAAACATTGACAGCAGGTAAAATACAATTTTTTTTCTAATTTGCTCACCCGTCAGTTTCTCACCTGATTTCAACAGGTGTACTGTGGTGATATTTGTAATCTAAGAATAAAGTCTGCCTAAAGATCAGAAGACAGAGCCAGCCACAGAATTAAACATAGAGGTCAGGCAGTGGTGGCACACACCTTTAATCCTAGCACTCAGGAGGCAGAGATCCATTTGAATCTCTGTGAATTCAAAGTCACATTGGGCTACATGAGAATGATCCAGTCTAGGAGAGAAACAGAGACAGGCAGTGGTGGCACACACCTTTAACCCCAGTATTTGGAAAACACACACACCATTAATCTCAGCACTAGGAAGATTGAGATAGGAAGTGAAAGGCGTGAGGAGACAGGAACTAGAGAACCTTTCCGCTGAGGACTCAAGGACATTCAGTCAGAGGATCTGTGGAGACAGGATTGGCTGAGGAATTGGCAAGGTAAGAAGTGGCTGTGGCTTGTTGCCTCTGATCTTTCAGCATATACCCCAATATCTGGGTCTGGGTTTTTATTATAAGACCATTTAGAATTCATGCAAGCAACAGTGTATCAATAAAATTAAAACATGAAAACACTTTTAAATCTACATTAGAATCTCCAAACTACCCGTAAGTTCTGGCTTATATATCACATAGGAGTAAAAATACTAAACAAATCACTAGCATTTTAGAATACTTCTTAAATCCAAGAATTTAAAATTCTTTTTTCCCTCCCAGAGCTGAGGACGGAACCCAGGGCCTTGCGCTCAAGCGCTCTACCACTGAGTTAAATCCCCAACCCTGAATTTAAAATTCTACTCTGGCTAGCTCTAATGAAGCCTAAAAAACTACAAACATTTGTACTAACACTTCACTGTCTTCAGAGTAGAAATTTTTTTTTGCTTTGGTAGACCTATAGTAGTGTTCATAAAAGAAAGCTACTGGGAAACTTTGTAATACCATCTGACTTTTCAAATTTGTAGCTTAATGGAAAATTAAAAGAACCTTAGAATTCTTGCTACAACACTAAAAAGGTTCACGAGAGACCAAAGAAAAAGCTGCCGGAGCTGATACTAGCCCACGGAAATTTGTTTACATTAGTCCTAAAATCTAATTCTCCTTCACTCTTATTTAGGGAGAAGAGAAAGAGAAGGAAAAGATTCAAGTTGAAAAATCAAAAAACATTACCTCTTTTTCAGATGTTCCGCTTCCCCTTTCTCTAGAGTAAGCAGAAAGTAAAGAAGGCTGTAGCAACAAGAAGCCAGGAATGGCAGGAGGGAGTCACTAACTACACACGTATGATCCAGGAGCTTACACATCACTCCAAATATACAGCCAGCTGTGCTGTCAGGAATTACAGTCAACCCAACCTGAGTGGAGAAAAGAGAGATGAATTACCTCTTCACAAAAGCCCTTCCCCAAAATAAAGCCAAGCCTGTTAACTGGGTTGGGGGGTGGGTGCGGTGGTGGTGCTCCAGCTCAGTATTCATGTGGCTCAGCTACCTGCAGCACTTTAAGCACCAATTTTCCTCTGAGAATTTAATTCCCAACGAAAATGACTTCGCATGAAGAAATAAACTTTGGTGTGTATGGTGCTGAGAAGTGAAAGCAGGGCTCAGGAATTCATACATGCAAGCAGGCATTCTACTACAGAGCGGTCCATGCACTGCCCGCCTCCCTTTCGTGGAGGAAGCATTTACAAATTTCAAACATTGCCAATTCCTATCACTGGTCAGAAAATCTCCATACTAACAATCACACAGTTATTTTTAAAACCATTCAAACTAGAAGACTGTTCACTTGTTCCCACCTTCTACTCTATGGAATTAATGCAGAGTCCTTTTTACATTTAGACTTCTTCTGACCTTTATTTAGCCATTTAGATGCAAATAAGGAAAATGCATCTACAGGAATCAGTAAGAGATATTATATTAATATTCAACTGCTCACTGGAAAGAAACCTGGAGGCCAGATAAGATTCAGTATGGTATGCTCATTCCTCTGGACCCCAGGGGCACACTCTCAGTAAGGCTGAATACAAGCTGTTAACTGTACAAACAGAGATCAGGAAACTGCTGAGTAATCATTAGGAACCTCCTCCAAAGGGCAATCTCAAAATGGAAACCAAGATTGGCTGGGATGTCTACCCTTTCCCATAACAACAAATGTGGGCCCAGGAAAGCAAAAACCTCTGGGATTGGTGAGGGGAAAAAAAAGGTAGGCATCGTGGACAGTAAGAGAACAAGAGCTGAAGTCTGACAGCAAGAAGGGCACTTGGAAGTGCAGTGCATTCTCTTCCAAGTCAAGGAAACTTCGTTCTACAGGAGGAAAAGGGCTATGGACGTGACTGTAAGATTAACCAAAGAAAATACATTTTAAGAGCCCTTTCTCTTAAGTAAAACATATTCTAAACATGCCAAAGTCAAAATGTAAACAGAGGGAGTTAAAAGCCCTCGTGAAGGCATACCAATGTGAATGTAATGCCAATGATTAGAAGACAAGTCAGGCTCCAAGCTAAGCCCACTGCTTCCAACGACTGAGTCTTGTAATAGCCCTACTTTGAACCACAAACCATCTGTCTACTGGATCCCAAACACACTCACTGACAGTAAGTCAGAAGCGACTGGGAGTTTAATGTCAGGTCCCTCATTTCACAAATATAGAAAACAAGGTCTCAGGAAAAGAATGCACTCCACCCTCCACTCGCTCCCCAATGCCATCCCCAGTCACATAATTAACAGCCGGCAAAAGTCCTTACCACATCATGCCATGAGAGGCCAGGTAAATTATGTTCTACTTAAAGAAACCCCACAAAACTAAAGATATTTACCAAATGCTTACTGATGGCACTTTGCATGATGTCAAAGCTCTGGCTTCGGGCAGGAATAACCAATAAACTGTGACAAACTGCCTGTCAGAAAAGGAGAAAAACAGGAACCACATTATGGCATTTAAGAATTTAAAACAAAAAGTTCAACACAATGGTTTGGTTTTGTTTTTTTGGTTTTTCACTGTGTAGCTTTGGAGCCTGTCCTCGAACTCACAGAGATCCACCTGCCTGTGCCCCTCCAGCGTTGGAATTAAAGGCGTACACCACCACCACCACCACCACCACCACCACCACCACCACCACCACCACCACCACC
>CABHPQ010170116.1:23510-49569 GCA_902168405.1 Peromyscus aztecus
AGAGAGAGAGAGAGAGAGAGAGAGAGAGAGAGAGAGAGAGAGAGAGAAACTAGAGATGTGCACGAAACATCATTTAATTCAAAGCCTCCTTAAAACAAGGCCAAAAATGTTGAATTGTCTAGCTCACCAAATTAGACACCGCCGAACCTATGCCTGGAATCCTAGCCCACTAATCTCCCTAAAATGCTTTTCTGAAATGTCAAATGATAATTTAAATACATCAGAATTATCCTTAAAATGACAATTACTACTAAAAATTGTTAACAAACCCAGTTCTTAAATATATTTTTTAGGCCTTATAAACCACAAGAAAGGTTTTTTTTCATCTCTTATGAAGTAAATCTCAACTATTAAATATTAGATTAGTTACCCTATTCCTTTTCACTATTTTATTATTCCTTTTCACTTTTTAAAACCAAGTATTTATGCAGAACTCAAAATAAAACATGGTATCAGGCACTGAGTTGCAGAGGCTAAATGTCACTGGTATGACCTATAACCTTAGCCTTCTGACCAGTGTCAAATAAGATCAAGACAGAAGTAGTTTAAATATCTACAAAAAGCATAGCTCTAACCCTTTAGAGAAGAACATGAATAGAATTCAGGACAGAATGAAGTGAAAACACCAGTTTAATAAAACCAGATGGGATTAACAACAAAACAGAAGAGTTGGCTAGAAACTTGAACTTAGAGATGGCCCTAGTAAAGAACGCTAATAGATCAAGGCAGAACACTTTGGCCTAAAAACTGGATATTACAGAAAATAAAAAAGGTGAGTGTCCCAGCCAAATATCTCTTATATCAATAAAGTTATCAGCCAGCAGAGACACAGAACAGAAAAAGATGTTAATTAATAAGTGAAGGGCGACCCATGCCAACCTCAGAAGGTAGGGATTTGAGGTTAAGGCCAGTGTGGGCTACATATAGTCAGTGTAACTTAAAAAACAGAATAAGACACATACACAACTCAAACACTTCGCACCAGTATTTGTGACTTTTGGGGGTTGTTCTGTTAATAATCTTTTAAGATAATTTTGCCTCTTTGTATAAAAGGTGAACCTTATAATTCCACGTTAAAATTTGGTTTAAGCTTATGGTTTCAAGGTACAGTTTCACAAATACTGAAACATACTAGTAAGATTTACTACATTACTAAGTTTATTAGTCATCAATAAAATCTAGTATCTTTAAAGGTTTCCTTAGCAAATACTGAACAAAATAAGGTTATTTAAACTATTTAAACCGTCTATGTTTTTAAGTAGTTTATCAAAGGTACAAGATATAAACTAGAATCTCCTTTTAAGAATTGTAAACAAGATCCGTATGCTGGCTTGGAAACCTAAGGAAGAACTGAGGTCTTCCTTAAGTTTAATTTTAATAAATTAACTCTTTATTTTATTTTTTTCTATCATCAGCTTGATACAGTACAAATTCTTATCCTAATAGTGAAATGTTTCACTGAGGCTTGTCCAGTGATTGAGTAAAACCAAAACTTATTATAAGCCACAGTCATCCTAGGGTCCCCCCTGCTATGGAGCCTCCCTGGTTCTGTGGGTTGCAGTCTGATTGTTCTTTGCTTTATATCTAGTATCCACTTATGAGTGAGTACATACCATGTTTGTCCATCTGGGATTGGGTTACCTCACTCAGGATGATATTTTCTAGTTCCATTCATTTGCCTGCAAATTTCATGCTGTCACTGTTTTTCTCTGCTGAGTAGTACTCCATTGTGTATATGTACCACATTTTCTTTATCCATTCTTCAGTTGATGGACATCTAGGTTGTTTCCAGGTTCTGGCTATTACAAATAGTGCTGCTGTAAACATAGTTGAACATGTATCTTTGTGGTATGATTGAGCATTCCTTGGGTATATGCCCAACAGTGGTATGGCTGTGTCTTGCGGTAGATCGATTCCCAATTTTCTGAGAAACCGCCATACTGATTTCCACAGTGGTTTTACAAGTTTGCACTCCCACCAACAGTGAAGGAGTGTTCCCTTTGCTCCGCATCCTCTCCAACATAGACTGTCATTAGTGTTTTTAATCTTAGCCATTCTGACAGGTGTAAGGTGGTATCTCAGAGTCGTTTTGATTTGCATTTCTCTGATGACTAAGGATGTCGAGCATTTCCTTACGTGTCTTTCAGCCATTTGAGATTCTTTTGAGAAGTCTGTTTAGCTCTTTAGCCCATTTTTTAATTGGATTGTTCAGTATTTTGATGTCTAGTTTCTTGAGTTCTTTATATACTTTGGAGATCAGTCCTCTGTCAGATGTGGGGTTGGTAAAGGTCTTTTCCCATTCTGTAGGCTGTCATTTTTGTCTTACTGACCGTGTCTCTTGCCCTACAAAAGCTTCTTGCCGGGCGGTGGTGGCGGCGCACACCTGTAATCCCAGCACTCGGGAGGCAGAGGCAGGTGATCTCTGTGAGTTCGAGACCAGCCTAGTCTACAGAGCTAGTCCAGGACAGGCTCCAAAGCTACAGAGAAACCCTGTCTCAAAAAACAAAAAACAAACAAACAAAAAAAAAGCTTCTCAGTTTCAAGAGGTCCCATTTATTAATTGTTGCTCTCAGTGTCTGTGCTACTGGTGCTATGAAGTGGTCTCCTGTGCCAATGCATTCAAGACTACTTCCTACTTTCTCTTCTTTCAAGTTCAGTGTAACTGGATTTATGTTGAGGTCTTTGATCCACTTGGACTTGAGTTTTGTGCATGGTGACAGATATGGATCTATTTGTAATCTTTCACATGTTGACATCCAGTTATGCCAGCACCATTTATTGAAGATACTTTCTTTTTTCCATTGTGTATAGTTTTGGCTTCTTTGTCAAAAATCAGGTGTTCATATGTGTGTGGATTAATGTCACGGTCTTCAATTCAATTCCATTGGTCCACATGTTGGTTTTTATGCCAGTACCAGGCTGTTTTTATTACTATAGCTCTATAGTAGAGCTTGAGGTCAGGTATGGTGATGCCTCCAGAGGTTCCTTTATTATACAGGATTCTTTTAGCCATCCTGGGTTTTTTGTTTTTCCATGTGAAGTTGAGTATTGTTCTTTCTACATCTGTGAAGAATTGTGTTGGAATTTTGATGGGGATTACATTCAATCTGTAGATTGCTTTTGGTAAAATTGCCATTTTTACTATGTTAATCCTGCCTATCCATGAGCATGGGAGATCTTTCCATTTTCTGATATCTTCTTCAATTTCTTTCTTCAGAGACTTAAAGTTCTTATACAGGTCCTTCACTTGTTTAGTTAGTGTTACCCCAAGGTATTTTATATTATTTGTGGCTATTGTAAAGGGTGATGTTTCTCTGATTTCTTTCTCAGCCCATTTATCATTTGTATACAGGAGCGCTAATGATTTTTTTTTTTTAGTTGATCTTGTATCCTGTCACTTTACTGAAGGAGTTTATCAGCTGTAGGAGTTCCCTAGTAGAATTTTTGGGGTCACTTATGTATACTATCATATCATCGGCAAATAGTGAAAGTTTGACTTCTTCCTTTCTAATTTGTATCCCCTTGATCTCCTTTTGTTGTCTTATTGCTCTAGCTAGAACTTCAAGTACTATCTTGAATAAATATGGGGAGAGTGGACAGCCTTGTCTTGTTCCTGATTTTAGTGGAATCGCTTTGAGTTTCTCCCCGTTTAATTTGATGTTGGCTGTTGGATTGGTGTAAATTGCCTTTATTATGTTTAGGTATGTTTCTTGTATTCCTGATCTCTCTTAGACCTTTATCATGAATTGGGGTCTTCCTTAAGTTTAATTTTAATAAATTACACATTAATTCTTAAAATCAAAGAAACTAATGAGCAACTTTTTGTTTAAAAACTCACTTTCAGGAGGGCAGTGGTGGCACACACCTTTAATCCCAGCACTCGGGAGGCATAGGCAGGCAGATCTCCGTGAGTTTGAGGCCAGCCTGGTCTACAGAGTGAGTTCCAGGACAGGCTCCAAAAGGCTACACAGAGAAACCCTGTCTCGAAACGATAGATAGATAGATAGATAGATAGATAGATAGATAGATAGATAGATAGATAGATAGATAGACAGACAGACAGGCAGGTAGGTAGGTAGGTAGGTAGAAAATAAAAATAAAAACTCACTTTCAAAGATGCCAACCTTTACTTAAGTTCTCTCATTTACTAACTCAAATTCATCCTCTCCCATGAAGCTCTATGTACATACTCTCCCTCTTCAAAACACATGGATTCCCCCTACAGACACAGCGGTCCTCTCCAGCACAAGGACCACTCTACACCCTGCTGTGTCTAGTAGCATGTGACACATGGCACCGGACACACAGCAAACACTGGTGACTCCAGCAGGACTATGGAAATGAACAGTTTCTTTCTGGATGCACTGTTACCTCTGTTATATCCCAATGGTGTAAAAACTGGTCCAAGTCTGTAAGGTAGAGAAGCACAGGGGAAAGTGATGTCTGGATGACATGAGGAACTCCTCGAAGGTTCTGAAGCCAGGCCAACTCCTCTTTTGAAAACCCTAATGTGAGTGACAAACAGAGCCAGCTGAAAAATAAATCACAGAGCAGTAATATACAACACTCATAATAGCTCTCCTTTGTTGTATTTCTGTATCTTACAGTGTCTTAAGGAATTAAATCCTAGAAATGAAACCATAAAATTCATATGAACTACACATGCAAAGGATGTGATCTGACCCAATTTCCAACTCAGCAAAAAAAAAAATTTTTTTAACCACTTCTACTGGGAGCTTTAGTAATCTTGAATTTTTAAAAGGGGGGGAGGAGGAGCTTTTAACAAGGAAAATGAGTGGAGCATGGTGTCACTGGTCTTTAATCCTAGCACTCTGGAGGCAGAGGTAGGGGATCACCGAGTTCAAGGCCAAACAAAGTGTCATAGGGAAGCGCCATCTCAAAAAAAATGATACAAAGCAAATGAACAAACAGGAAGCAGCAACAATATGATCCCTTCCAAATACATTCTACACTATATGTTCTTACACAATGGTCCTCAAACGCTTTTCAGTTACTCATTGGCTCTAGGTCTCTTCTTTGGGGAGAAAAGGGTGGAATGGAGAGGTGGATCACCCCACCTGAACATGGATTACCTTACCTAACATAATTCTCACGTCCCTCTTGGCTCTTTTATACTTTGTCCAACCCACACAGAAACCTGCCAATGAGCCTCCTGACCAGCAGCCCTCAGAATGAGCAGACCGCCACAGATACTGCCCAATAAGCTAACTGCTTCCATGTTCATAACACCATACTTCCATGAGCATGTCTAAGGAGGCTAGTGTGACGGTCACATAGCACTGTGTTCTCTTTTTAACTTGACATGAATGTTAACATGGCTACCTGTAAGTGTGGAAAATAAGAAGCTGAGATAGTCCACATCTGTCATTAAATAGTCATTAACTGAGTGGCTCCATCCAGAAAAGGACGACCTATAAGAAACAAAAGAACTATTACCAATCTGTCTTTATTAAGAGTCAAGGGATGGCAGAGGACTGGATAGCTTGCTCAGCAGTTAAAGGCACTGGGCTGTTCTTCCACAGAACCTGGGTTCAATTCCCAGCACCAACATAGCAGCTCACAGCTGTCTGTAATTCCAGTTCCCAGGGGATCCAATGCCCTCATACAGCTATACTTGCAGGCAAAACATCAATGCACATAAAGGCAAAAATACATAAATAAATAAACAAACCATTAAAGAAAAATGAGGAGTCTTCAGAGATTAATCCCAGGACCTCCAAGTACCCTAACACTGAGCCATAATCCCAGTCCTGCACTTTCCTTTACTGAAAACAAACCTAGGCTGGCAAAATTACTCAGTGCTACCAAACATTATGACCTGAGTTCAGTCCCTGGGACCCATATGGTAGTAGAGAAGTGACTTCTGCAGAATGTCTTCTGACCTCCACATGTATGTGTATGTGTACACACACACATACACACACATACACACACATACACACACACACACACACACACACACACACACACACACACACACACACGCACACACACCTTAAATAAACTTCACATATAAGGACCCCAGTACTGCAATTATGAAAGTTAGAGGTGCAAATATTTATAGTTATGTTTCATTAAAAAGTATAACTGGTCCATATGTATGATGTAGCAAAACTTCAGCACATTTCAAAATTAGACCCAAAGAGCCAAAGAAGTTTTTATTTCAGTGGTAGGTTCCACTACTATGTACTAAGTTTTTTATTTATATAAAGTCTTGCCCTTACCAAGTAAGATAATTAATGAAATCTCAGCTTCACAGCTAACTAAAGCAAAAAGCATCCTAATCAGACTTAAAAAGTTTATTGTTAAAGCAATGATATGCTACATTCTGGTGTACCCTCACAAAAGCACAGTAAAGCAGAGGATTTTAAACAAAGTCTAAATGAGCTGGGCATAGTGGCACAAACCTGTAAACCCAGTACTTGTGAGGCAGAGGCAGGAAAATCAGGAGTTCAAGGTCACCCTCGGCTACACACTTGAGTTTCAGACCAGCCTCGGTTACACGAGACCCTATCTCAAAAGACTAAAACCAAATGTAAAATGAGAAGTACCTGGTTCCTCCTGTAGGACAAGTTACTAGCTGTTCTCTGAAAACCCTTCAGAGCAAGGCGTCCTTAGGGCAAGTGTGAATGCCAAGCAGAGATGCAGCAAAAAGACACAATGATCAGACCTAACCAGCTGATATTACAGATTTTATCAGACAACTGAGTAAATGCCAGACAGAATTAGGCTTTTCTAATTTACCTCCTATCACAAGGGGGGTTGTAAAAAAACAAGCAAAAAACCCTACCTTTGTATTTATTAATATTCTTAAATAGGAGGAGGCACACTGAATAAGTAAGCATTCTTGTGTCATTTCAAGCAACATGCAGACATCTGTGGAGGTATATCACAGGAACTCAACAGAAAGGACAGCAAGAGGGACAAAAGAGTTGATAGAAAACATCCCCTTACACACAGTAAATACAGGAAGCACCGGTGCCACCCAGTGGCTACAAGTAAAAAGTCCACTTCAAGTTTGACTTGGAACAAATCACAAACAGCCCATACTCGAGCAGCTTTACCCAAGCCAGAGCACTACTAAAAGGAGCAGTATTAATAATTATGCAAAAGTGAAAGAGGCAAACCAAATTTGGTCCTGGAAATTTGCACCACACGCACCCTCATGAAAACCCAAGACAAAGTTTCTTAGTCCAATTTCTCTCTGTTCAACACTGTAGAGAAATTTCCTTCGTGTTTTTGGGGGAAAAAATTATCCATAATTATATTGCCCAATCTAGCTATAAAAATCATGGGCAGAAATGCAAATGAGAAAGGCCATAGAACATAACATTAGAATTTGACAGTAAACACAGTATCACTTTAGTTTTAAAGGCAGCATGACATACTACTTATCAATTGTCCCAAATACTCTTACAAGAATTTGCCACATGGCATATCTGTTCAGGACTGAGTTGTTTTCTAACCACTGTTTTAAATTCCAGAATGGTATTGGTAGGGGGGTTGTTGTAGAATATTATTTCAAGGTGTGTTAACTTTTGTTTATGCTCTGGAACATTTTAATGATGCAAAGATGTATTTGGTTAAATAAAATTCACCTGTGATCAGGAGACTGTCAGCAACTAGCTGACAGGAAGTGGCAGGGAGGAGCCAGGTGGAGAAGGGTTTATAAGGAGGGGAAAAGAAGCATGAGGGCTTTTGGGGAGGATGTGAGCAAGGAAAGGTGAGCTACTTGCTATTCAGACACTCTGAGGAGCAGAATTCCCCCTTAACCTTTGAATCTTGAGTTCTTTAGAGGAAGAGAGGTTTAGTTAAGTTTCCTTGTAGCTCTGAAAGAGTGTGTGAGGGAACAGAATTCCCTCAGAATCCTCAGACTCTGGCACTCTGCAGCCCAACCACTGCTAGTAGCAGCTGAGCTGCAGTTGCTTAAGTGGCTTAAAAGGCAGCAACAATTTTAAAAAAGGACAACAGGAGATGGTTATCAAATCTAAGAAACTATAAATGGGGTACAGGCAGGATTCTAAGTACCCTTCTTAAAAGCTGAGAAAATGAGCACGGACAATATCTAAATGACGGGGTTTTCACACCAGGAATAACCTAATTCTAACGAACAGTGGGCATCAAAACTACAAAAGGTGAATTTAATCTCTAAGCCCAGTTAATGCAACAAAATAAAATTTATCAAAGACATCTCTGGAAAAATAATCTGGCAACAGCACCGAGCAGATATGGGATTAAGAAGCAAGACTTTTATACCACTGTAGGACAGACTATAAAAACTGGCTGGTATATAATCATGGTCTAGAAGAGGAGAGATACTGAAGAAAAAAAACCTGAAGTACTTAAAAGTTCGTCCGAAGGAACCAAACAGACTACTACTGAACCAGGACGATAACCAGGCCTCACACCAACTCTCTCCCCGAGCTCCAGCCCCGTCACAATCTGCTGTTACTGACTATGAACCCTCATTAGCAGTGTTGCAGATTAATCCAATTTTCCAACTATCACTACAAATCTCCAGAGGAAAGTAAGTTCAAGAAAGCAAGACTGTTGAACCCATTCTTGACAAAAGCTAATAAACTTTAGACAACCATAACTGATATTCATAAACATTAAATGTACTTTCCAGAGACTCGAATTCAGTAAGTCTTCAAAAAAGCTAGTCTTAACCGAATTTTAGACACTGTAGATAAGGAACAGTGTACCCTCCAGTAAGTAAAAACACTTCTGGTTATAGATAAAAGAAAGAAATTTCAAAGGCCTAACATTAAATAAAGGCTTACACCAAAGTTCAGAATTTTTTTCTATTTCTAAGGAAGAAAAGTATAGAAAACTAGTCAGTGCTTCAAACTCCTAAAAATATAACCATTCTGATACACAAACACACATAAATAAACCTTGACTTTTCATTTATAAACAACACTGTGAACAGCTCATGCTAGAAAAGTGAGGTAGACAATTATGAACCACAGTGCAGTTAACAATAGCCGAAAATAAGTTTATTACAAGAAGCAACTGACACCTGGGCCTGGTGGCGGTGCCTTTACTCCCAGCACTTAGGAAACAGAGGCAGACGGATCTCTGAGTTTGAGGCCAGCCTGGTCTACAGAGATTTCCAGGACAGCCAGGACTATATAGAAAGATCCTATTCTCAGAAAACAAAGCAAAACAAAAGAAAACTTCTTTATTTCCATTGTGTAACGAAAGAGAGGGAAAGATGATACACTTAAAACACAGCTCACTTCAGTAATACCTCATGTACAGTATTCCAATAAGTGTGGCAGCCAAACTGGAACCGAGTCTCCCCATAATGCAGCACCGACTTAGCCGAGAAAGCAAATCAGCAGGCAGAGAAGGTAGAAAATACAAAAGCTGAACCAAACGCTGCTGAGACTCTGCAGGAAGAACCACCACAGCGCCTTCTTGTGGATCTAGTGGGGAGGTAAATATGAAATTCAACTATAAAAGACACACAAACCACAGATTAAATTATTAAAGCACCTTGATGACTTCCAATGAATTCAAGGCTGGCAAATGATGTTAAATTTCAATTTTAACAATTACATACCAAATTTTCTTATCACGAATGGCTTAACTAAGCTATTTAAGTAAAATACTGAACATAATCATTTTTGACACAATTAACTTTACAACATCCAACAGTCTTCATAGAAACAGATTTTTTTTTTTTAATAAAAATTTTGATGGTGATGAAAACGGGCTGGAGAGAGGGCTCAGAGGTGAAGAGCATGTTGCTAGTGAGGACCAGATCAGGTGGCTCACAACTGCCTCTAACTCCAGCACCAGGGAGATCTGATACCGCTGACCTCCAAGAGCACTGTACCCACATGCATAAACCCACACACAGACACATAATTTAAAATATATTTTTTAAATCTTTAAAATAAAGTCCAGATAGGCAAAGCTATAAACAGAATATACCCTGTTGTCAAGAGCTAGAGTAAAGAATGACTAGGAGATGACTAATAAAAACACGGTTTCTTTTGGGAGTGATGAAAACATTCTAGAATTATGTAGCAGTAATAATGGTACCACCTTAGGAATATACTTAAGAATCACTGAATTGTATAACATTACAAAATGATAAAATTTACAGCATGTGATTTATATCAATAAATCAATAAATGTAAGTCGTATATACTTTACAAATATAAATGCCAATAAGCTTTTATTAGTATTTTTCTTCAAAATACTAAGCAGTAAGTCAGTTCTAGAGATGAATACAATATTGATATTGGAGTCATCAAAGATACTCATGATGATTAACACAAGAACTATCTTGCCAGCAAAGCATCAAAAGAATTTTCAAAGTACCTTTTCAGTTAAATTTATGAATTGTTTTAAAGATAACTTAAGAATGAAAACAGTCAAGTTGGGCATGGAGGGACGTGTACTCGAGGTAAAAACAAGAAGATCTCAAGTTTGAGGGGCTTGAACTTCATTGTGAGACCCTGTCCCAAATGAACACACCTTCAAAAACAACAAAAACAGGTACGGAGAATATAAAAGGTAAAAACTATTCCAATATACTTAAAATGAATTTAGTATTTTGTTTGAGCAATTTAACCTAATGTGAACCAAAAGAAAGGCAAATCATAGAACTCCCTTTTAACATTCCATTTCCTTGTTGGAACAGATGTAGGCCAACCTCCACCACTAAACACTCACTCACCATAAATTCGTAGAGCAGCAGCTTGTAAGCTTTTCAGTAGGTCCTTATTTGCCTGTGCTGCAGCAGTGTGAATGATATCAATCAGTTGTGTGGACAGCTCAGGGTTTCGGGAGCCAAGGTGAGAAAGCTGCAGCGGGAGGCCAGCCAGCCAACGGGACAGCACTCTGCTTCGGTACCTTAGGACGGCCAAGGAAGAACAGGGTAAATGTTAATTTGCAAACATGAGCTATTACTAAAACCAAAACCAATCCTTTTTTCTATTTAAATATAACAAAAGTAATGATATACAAATAACACATTTTCTTATTTAAGCATTTGAAAGCAGGTAGGATACTGGCATCCCTTTTGTAGCAGGGGCAGTTTTGCCCACTAAATTATATAATTTCTAAATGAAAATGGACACCAGTGAGATCTATGTGAGTGTTTATCCTGTGTTAGCTACCATAAAATATATGAAACAATAAACTGACGCCTTTAGTATGTTGCCACCTACAAAACAACTTCAGCCTTACATTATCTTAGTCTGTTAAGATATGGGTATAGTTTTCTAGCACTATGAAGAATTCTTGTTGATAAAATTTTATACCATTTCTTGAATTCAACAAATAGACTTTAAAGACTTAATCATACTGATGTACACAAACTACAAAACAACTCAGCAAGAGACTAAGGGAAAATAAAAAAATCTTTACCTCAATCTGTAAGACCTCAGTTCTTCTTTCTGATAGATTTTACTGAAAAATTTGATTAACAAAGTCCTAACTGGAAGAAGCAGGCCCCTCTGCTGATACAGCGTATACACTGCCTTAATGAGATTCTCTGTAGCCTCTGAGAAGAGAAAGAAAACAACTGCATAGGACAGACACTCGCTGTCTAAGGCATAAACTGATGCTTATCATATATAGCAACAGTGTGACATACAAAAGTCAAAGCAACCAGAGATTACATTATCACCTTTCTTAGGAACAAACCTAGGATGACAAAAACCAAGGTATTAGAAAGGATGAAAAAGGAAAGCTTTGATTTGAATGGGGAAAAAAATTAGTAAGTCACTTCAAAAAACTAACTTAATTTCAAGCTAAACAGAGGAGGAGTAAGCACATCCAGGCAGACATCTTTACCAGTTTGCTTCAGAACAGCCCCAGCCCAGGAAAGCAGCACTTTAAGCCACAGTCCCAGTGCTCAAGCAGACTGCTTTGTAAACACTTAGGCTTGCAATGGCTTGAATGTAAGCAGCGTACCCACATGGAGTGATGGCACTCACTGTTTATGCCAGACCCAGAGCGCCTCTCCTACACCACCTACCTCTGTTTGGTTGCATCTGTATCAGCCTCCAGGAGACTCCAAGCAATCTGTTCAGCTGCTTACTGTTCAGCCTAGCACCACCTTTAAGGGTCTCCGTCACAAATTTCCTTATCGTTTCTATCCAACTGGAATCATTCTGCAAAGTTGAGGCATTTGCCAGCGAGACCATGATATCAGACAGCGTTAAATTCAGTAAAAGATGATCTACATTATTGGAGAGAACCGTGCAATGCTTGATGCTAAAAACAAAACACACACACACACAGATCTATAAACCACACCTGCTTGTAAACACTTAAAATAGTCCTAACATGGATAAAAGGATTTTTTGTTTTTTTTTTTTTCTTGTAGAATTTACAATTTCCAAGAAGACAGAGTACAGGGCAATTTTAGGCCATAGTTCTATAAATAAAACTACCCTGTGGAATCAAGATTATATTAAAAAAAAATTAGAGCATCTATGGCCATTATTGAGCTACTACTACAAGAAGAGCAAATGGTGATACCTAACACTGCACTGGAATCTTAAGACTTTCTACAAGGCTTGATAAGACCTGAAAATCCTAACTCACTTCAAGGTATTTTTAAGCCAGTACTTGTATTTAGTGGAACATTACAGTAATACTGATCTGTTTTAAAAGAACCACTAATTTCTCATCATAATTTGTTCGTGCAGGAAGTAAGAGAACTGCAGGGTGTGATGGCATTATGCCTCTAATTCCAATACTTGGGAGGCAGAAACAGCCCAATCTCTTAAGTTCAAGGGCAGCGTGGTCTACATAGGGAATTCTTGGATCAGTCAGGGTTACATAGTGAAATCCTGTCTCAAAAATAAACAAACATTAAAAATTGTGCACACCTTTAATCCCAGCACTTGGGAGGCAGAGGCAGGTGGATCTCTGTGAGTTCAAGGCCAGCCTGGTCTACAGAGTGAGTTCCAGGACAGCCAAGACTGTTTTAGACTGTTTTACAGAGAAAACCTGTATCAAAAAAACAAAAAGTAAAAAGAAAACTCATCCAGGTGAGCAATCATCCAATTTTATAATGCATCTATTAAAATACTAAAATCATTTCATTTCTTTTAGCCAAGTAAAACAATTCCTTCCAAAGCTTCAAAGAAATTACAAAATATCTCAAGCAGAGTATCCTAATAAAAATAAGTTGCAACTCAGAATATATTCATCTCAGATTATTTAATAGTAGAGGCAACTCTGTTTAGAAAAAACATTAGCCATAGTCATAAGTATCTCAAAATAACCTAAATAAATAAAGGAAAGGACAGTCCTAGATAAGGCTTGAGCAAAGGCATGTAGTGAATTACCATACATATCCAAGTACAGAAATTAAGTCTGGTACTACTGAGCATCAAATGCAAGGCTGGACATGACAAGCCTGAAAGGGGAAAATGGTACCAAGTGACAATGAGTCAGTGGCTAAAGACATCAAAACAAATTCTGCAGACAAAGAAGAAACATAGCTACTTGCTTCTTTTAGACTACATGGGTACAAAAGGAAACTGAGTGTTACAGACTAATCAAAGAAAAGGCTGTGTGGCTACTTAAGCAATTTAGGTGAGCCATGCCAGGAATGACAAGAAGAGTCGATGTTGGAACAGACTAAGGCGGCACTGAGTAAAAATAAAAGTATCTGGATTTGAAATTTGTTTAAATGTATGTATATGAGTTTGGAGACTTTGGAGGAGTCACGAATTTAAGGCCTGGTGACTTAAAAGAGCTGAAGAAAAACAGAGACCCAGACTAAGGTCTTGTTTTGGATATGCTGAATTTAAACATGGCATAAGCCCACAGAGAAATGGCCAATGGACAACTCAAAACACAAGTCTGACACTGAAAGACATCTCAGAGAGTTTAGAAAGTACCAATTTAAATACTCCCAAGGAAGCTGAGAAAAAAAATCGTTGTTACCTTATGTAGTCAAACCTCTACTAAAAATGTGAAATTTCATTATTAGGAAAGAATGAAACCTTGAACACTTACCATACATAAGTTTCTCTCACAAAGCCTAATTACTATCTAGAACAATGGTTCTCAACCTTCCTAATACTGAGACCCTAATACTGAGTTCCTCATGCTGTGGTGACCCCACCCAACCATAAAATTATTTCAATGCTACTTCATAACTGCAATTTTGCTACTGTCAATCTGTGTTTTCCGATGGTCTTATATGACCCCTATGAAAGGGTCATTGACCCTTAAAAGGAGTCTTGAACCACTGATCTAGAAGGTCTTAATGGATATCTGCAATTTAGAAGCATTAATTCTGTTCCTCTAGTTATTTACACAGAAAGTTTTAAAACTAAATATACAAGAGCTGGGCGTGGTGGTGCATACCTTCAATCCCACACTTGGGAGGAAGACACAGGATGATCTCTGACTTTAAAGCCTACCTAGAATGAGTTCCACGACAGCCAGAGAGAAACCCTTTCCTGAAAAACACCTATTGAAATATCACTATAAAACTACAAGAAACAGGCTGGAGAGATGGCTCAGAGGTTAAGAACACTGGCTGCTCTTCCAGAGGGCCTGAGTTCAATTCCTAGCAACCACATGGTGGCTCACAACCATCTATAATGAGATCTGGTGCCCTCTTCTGGTGTGTAGGCATACATGTCAGAACACTGTATACATAATAAATAATCTTTTTTTAAAAAGCTATAAGAAACTGAAGAATAAAGAGAGAAAGAAAAATTGCAAGGATGCTGGGAAAAAAAGCCAGGTATGGCGGCACATACCTGCAATTCTAGCACATAGAAGACAAAGGCAGGTGTACTGTCTAGTTTGATGTCAACCTGGCACAAGTTAAGAGTGACAAGGAGCAGAGGGAACCTCAACTGAGAAAATGCCTCCATAAGACTGGACTGTATGCAAGCCTGTATGGCATTTTCTTAATTAGTGATGGATGTGAAAGAGCCCAGACCATTGTGGGTGGGGTCATCCCTGGGTTGATAGCCCTGGGTTCTGTCATGGGGGAGCAAAACAGGTAAAGCAACACTCATCCACAGCCTCTGTATCAGCTCCTACCTCCAAGTTCCAGCCCTGCTTGAGTTCCTGGCCTTCGGTGATGGACTACAATGTGGAAGTACAAGACAAAAAAACTCTTTCCTCCCCAACTTGCTTTTGGTCATGGTGTTTAGTCATAGCAATAGTAACCCTAACTAGGATAGCAGAACAATCAGTAGTCCAAGGCTATTCTTAGCTACACAGTAAGTTAGAGTCTAGGCTTGACTACTACATAAGACCATGTCTCAAAGAGAAACAAACAAAAGTAACATTTAAATTGAGTCAACTCAAGATAACTTCCTAACAGCAATGGAAACCAGGAGACCATAAAGTGTTACTGTGCACATGCATAAAACCTAGAACCTTACACTCCTGAAACCATTCTTCAGAAATGGAGAAATGGAAGCCAAGGAGATGGTTCAGTGGGTATGAAGATTCCAATCCCCAGAACCCATGTATAAATCCAAGTATGTAATGCAACTGCCTGTAACTCTAGCACAGTGATAAAATGGAGACGGAGGACCATTGGGGCTTGCTGACCACCATCCTACCTCCACATTCCTTTAGAGACCCGGTCAAGGCCTTAAGTGTCCGCTTAGGATCTTGGAAAATGTTCACGACTACATTTAGACTTGGATTTGGCAGATAATTTCATAAAAATTAACCAAGTGAACCTATGAATTTGAGGAGAATAAGGTAAAAAATAAGGTAGAGCATGACCTCTTGAATTGCCTCAGGATCATACACCTGCACACACGAGTATGTAGATAACACACACACACCCTCAAAATAGAGAAATGGTACTTTTATTTAAAAAAAAAAAAAAAAAAGTAAGAGAGCACATGCGCTCCACAGAGCTCTCCAGAGATTAAAAGCACTGGCTGCTCTTCCAGAGAACCTGGATTCAATTCCCAGCACCCACACGGTGGCTCACAACAACCTGTAACTCCAGACCCAGGGGATCCAACACGTTCTGGCCTCTGTGGGCACTGAATGTACATGGTGCACAGATACATGTGCAGGCAAAACACCCATTCACATAAAAATAAATAAATAAATGATTCTAAATGATCCCAGATGTAATGACAGAAACTTTAAAAAGAGAACAAAAAGCTAGAAAACTTAAGCTTCAAATTCAGTGAAAGATGGAAGATACCCAAAATTCCAATTTTGAATTGAAAGCACAAATTTAAACATTAGCAACAATGTCCTTTGTTTGCCTCAAATTCGTAGGTTCACTTGGTTCATCTTTATGAAATTATCTGCCAAATCCAAGTCTAAAATGGCCTTGAACATATTCCAAGATCCTAAGCAGACACTTAAGACCATGAACGCATAATCCTACATTTCTGTTTCTCACTTGACCATATGCACCCATGTTAAAGTTTACTAATGAAAAAGTTAAAAGTAATGATAAAGTGTAAAATGAAATCATATTCATTCCAGGCAAGACCACACAGAATGACATTACACAGAAAAGCAAGCAATTTAAAACTCATGAACTGAGGGCTGGAGAGATGTTCAATGGCTAAGAACACTTGCTGTTCTAGCAGAGCACAATGGATTTGGTTTCCAGCACATGGTTGCTCACAACCCTCGGAACCAGTTCCCAGGAATCTGACACTCCTCTGACCACCATGGGTCGGTCTGTCTGTCTGTCTGTCTGTCTGTCTGTCTGTCTGTCTCTCTCTCTCTCTCTCTCTCTCTCTCACACACACACACACACACACACACACACACACACACACACACACACGGATACACATGTACACACCTACTTATATGTAAGCAAAATACTCATAAAATAAAAATAAACCTTTTAAATATCTGTTATATGATGGGAAGTGGTGGCACAAGCCTTTAATCCCAGCACTCGGGAGGCAGAGGCAGGCTGATCTCTGTGAGTTCAAGGCCAGCCTAGGCTACAGAGTGAGTTCCAGGAAAGGCTCCAAAGCTACACAGAGAAACCCTGTCTCAACTCCCTCCCCCCAAAAGGGGGGGGGACGACCTATTAATAAATTTGTTTCTTTCTGAAACTCTCCATTTAATATTTCCAACAGCACATTAATTAAAATAATGTAAGCATGACTATTGAATATCTAGTAAATCTTTAATAAGTAGCCTCTTCCTTATGCTCTTTCAGATGATATGGAGGACGTATGTGTGTAGTGTTATATACGTGTGTGATGTGTGCATGTCTGCAGGTACCC
The DNA here is from genome assembly GCA_902168405.1 of Peromyscus aztecus. Lineage (NCBI taxonomy): Eukaryota > Metazoa > Chordata > Mammalia > Rodentia > Cricetidae > Peromyscus > Peromyscus aztecus. The sequence continues at coordinate 40,760 of CABHPQ010170116.1, forward strand.
ATACAAATATAACATGGAGGCCCATGGACAACAACAGGTATCTTTCCTTGATGGTGGTGTTTTGGTTTTTTTGTTTGTTTTGTTTTTTGGTTTTTCTTTTTTATTTGCTTATATTGTGGATGTATGTGGGCATACAGGTGCCACATTTGTGGATGTCAGAGGACAACTTGGAGGAGTCTAGTCTCTTCTACCATTTAGGTCCTGGCATTAACACAGGCAGTCAGGCAGTCAGGCAAGTGCCTTTACCCACTGACCCACTTCTGTCTCTGTCTAACCCCATACCTTTCTTTTTGAGGCAGGATCTTTCACTAAACCTAAAAACTCATGAAATCAGCTCCAACTAGACTCTGATGTACTTGCTTAGGATCAACAATAAAATCATTTAGAAAGCCAAGAGTGTGCCCTAAAATACTTTTTCTCTACTAAAATACCCCATTTATAGTAAGAGGCAAGTACTTGGTGAATCCATGAAAAACTCATACAATCAATAACCTCATCAATTATGAGCACCCTGAACCTTGCTCAAAGAGCCTCAGTGTTTCTCCACCTCTCTCTGATATATTTAAGCAAGTTTTGACAGATCTTAAGTTCCCTTTCAAGTGTCTGCTCATTTGGGGCAATTACAATTTTACTATTCCATCTTGTACTAGCTTGTCAAGTTTTATTACATAGCCTATTTTCACACCTGCTCTCATTTGAAGTCGACCTTAATTATTATTAAACTCCATCCTCTATGACCCTTTCTGATTTTCTTCAGGATAATACAGCTTCATTATCAGTTTCCTGATGGACACATGAGAACAATTAGAAGAACTTTAATAAGCTAGCTGCCTCAGCAATTTTTATTCAATTCCTATTTATGTAATGTGACATACCTATGGCAAAAATCTATACAGAATTACAGAAACAAGCAGACTGCTAGTCCTGAGGCTTAAAGTGATTTGTTCAAGATAAGTCTTCCTTTGCTAGTTTTCATTTTCATTAAGATTTAGATACAAATGCCTCACAGTAAAGAAAGTTGCAGGTTATGGCTATCCTCTATTAATTTTAGGATACAAAGCATATTATTCCCACACAGTAGAAAACAACTGTAATACCTTTTATTTGTCTCTTTCTTTCGTTGCTTGGTTATTTCTTTTAAGGCATATGGAAAATGGCTCATAAAATGATGTTTGAAATCAGTAAGGTAATTCTTTCGAAGCCATGACTCCTATTGAAATAAAGGTTCAGATTAGAAAAAACACAAGACAAAATGTAAAGTAACTAAAACTTAGGCAGAAATTTGACAATGTCAATACTTACTATTAATAATGTCCCATTGTAAGACTACTTCTGCTAATGCTGTAGTACATAAATAAAATTTAAAATCAAACACAGCATCCAATTTTTATTCACAAGTAAATGAGATTTAAGAAAAATCCCTAATTTAACCTTTTTTTTTTTTTTTTTTTGGTTTTTTCGAGACAGGGTCTCTCTGTGTAGCTTTGGAGCCTGTCCTGGAACTCACTCTGTAGCACAGGCTAGCCTCGAACTCACAGAGATCCACCTGCCTCTGCCTCCCAAGTGCTGGGATTAAAGGCATGCGCCACCACCGCCCGGCCTAACCATTAATTTAATATTTCTTAAGCATGTCTTCTACTTTATGCTCTCTATAAGACCATTCCCCAGTGTTTCTACTTGCTCCTTAAATTACATTTTAAAATACCTTATTATCTTCAGAGTACTTCCTGAACTCTGTGCTCCTCACCACCCATTTCCATGTATGCTTTTTTTTTCCATGTACGCTTTTAACATCCTACTTCAGACTTTATTCCTAGTATTGACATTCTATACCATTTACCATCAATGCCACCAGAAGGTATGCACCATTAACAAGCACCTTATTAATAATGCTCATACCTTTGTCTCCCAAGTTCAGAATAGTACAATACTGAAGACTTCTGAAATATCATAATTATTCCTTATATATGCTATCTAATACAGTAGTCATCTCTCACATTGAGCTATCAAGTACTTAAACTATAGCTAGTATTCATCCATAAGCACCAAGGGCAAAAAAAAAAAAAATAAAGAAGTGACCGATATAACTGAGGAATTATATGCTGTATAGTATGTGCAAGCGTATGTAGGGGTCAGAGGTCAATCTCAAGTGCTGTTCCTCAGGAGCTATTTTTGTTTTTTAAAACAAGGTCTCTCATTGGTCTAGAGCTCACCAATAGGCTAGGTGGCTAGCTGGCAACCCCAGGAATCCACCTGTCTCTCCTGCCCCAGTAATGGGATTCTAAGTGCATGTGTCATCACAATGCCCAGCGTTTACCATAAAACTCAGATCACCATGCCTAACCAGCAAGCACTTTATCCACTGAGCTCTTTCCCCAGCCCTGGAATTATTTTTAAGACCAGTTTTCACTACATAACCCAGGCTGGCCTAGAACTTGAAATCTTCCTGCCTTCATCTCTTGAATGCTGGGTGAAGTGGCTAGTTTTTTGGGGGTTTTTTTTTTTGGTTTTTCGAGACAGGGTTTCTCTGTGTAGCTTTGCGCCTTTCCTGGAACTCGCTTGGAAGACCAGGCTGGCCTCGAACTCACAGAGATCCTCCTGCCTCTGCCTCCCGAGTGCTGGGATTAAAGGCATGCGCCACCACCACCCGGCCCGAAGTGGCTAGTTTTTAAGTCAACTTAACACAAGCTGTAATCATCTAAAAGGAAACCTCAATTTAAAAAATGCCTCCATAGGCAAGCTTGCAGGATATCTTCTTAATTAGTGGTTGATAGGGGAGGGCCCAGCCCTTTATGGATGGTACCACTCCTCAGTAGGTGGCCCTCGGTTCTAATAAGAAAGCAGGCTTAGCAAGCCATAAGGAGCAAGTCAGGAAACAGTACTCCTCCAGAGCTTCTCTATCAGCTCCTGCCTTCAGGTTCCTGCCCTGTTGGAGTTCCTATCCTGAATTCCTCCAATGAACGGTCGGAACTGTAAGCAAAATAAACCCTCTCCTCCCCAACTTGTTTTTGGTGATGGTGTTTCATCACAACAATAAATATCCTCAGAAACTGGGACTACAAGCATATCCCACAATACATGGCTTGAATTTAAATTGTAATGAACCTAATCAGGTGAGTATACATATGGGAAAAAATGGCTGTTTGGTTTCAAATTCTTTTATGAAATAATAATGATAAAACCGGAAATAAGTAAAGCAAGCATTAAGATATAAATCTAAGACACAAAACATTTATAGTGATTATAACAGTTCCTAACACTATCAATGCAGGACCCTAAAAGAAAAAATATGTTAAATCACGTTCTCACTTGCATTCTTAAAACTAGGTACACATTAAAGACATACACATGAGAAATAAACAACCCCAGTAAGGATTCACATCCTCAAATGCTATACTATGATGCAATGTCTCTGAGGTTTCTTTTGGAGCAAAGATCAAAGCTTCAAATTATCTTTTAAAATATTTGAACACAAATGAAATTTCTCAATTGTGTTGTAAATACTAGCAAACCAAATTGTTGTGGGATATTTGTTTACATTGTGTGAAGATGTGTCTATGTTTTGCCTTACCTGACTAAAGCACCTGACTGGGTTAATAAAGAGTTGAATGGCCAATAGCTAGGCAGGAGAGGATAGGCGGGACTTCTGGGCAGAGAGAGGAACTCAGGGTTAGAATCTGGCACTGCAGAAGACACCAGGGATACACTAAGGAAGTCAGATGTATAAAATGGAGGAGAGGTAACGAGCCACATGGCAAAACATAGATTAATAGAAACTGGTTAATTTAAGTTGTAAGAGCTAGAAACAAGCCTAAGCTAAGGCCAAGCTTTCATAATTAATAAGTTTTTGTGTCATTACTGGGGAGCTGGCAGTCTCAAAAAGAAAGTCTGACAAGACCACCTACACCAAATGCATGAAAAGGTTCCAGTAGTCCTAAGCAAGCGGCACTTCTAAGACTACATTTACCCTAGATGTCAATTCATCAATAGAAAAATCTACAATTACGAAAATAAAAAACTTGCAATTCAGCCCATGTCTGTGATTTGTGCACAAAGGAATGGCATTTCCTTCTTCCCAAAGATTAAGCCATTATACAGGTCACCAATATTCTCTCTATTATTCACCAGTAAAGTAAGTAGGAAAGGAACAGTGGGACGGTAAAACACATTAAATTTCCTTTTGATGTCTCAATGCAGACAAAATTTTACATTTGCTTATAATACTTCTTTTTTACCAAATTATTACAGTCTAGCATAGATAGCAAGGAGTTTTTAGATATCTGGGGGCTGAGAATAGCTCAGTTAGTACAGCAAAGTTTCTGGGTTCCATCTTTAATACTGTAAATATGTATGACTATGCATTATGTATGTATATATTATTCCAATATAAATTCACCACCCCCTCATAAGATTTTTGCTTTAATTACATGTACACGTAGGCATCTGTGTGTGAATCTATACACAAGTGTAGGTGCCCATGAGGTTAAAGGCATTAAATTTCCTAGAGTTAGAGTTATAGGCATCTGGAGTGGAATTGTGACCTATCCACCATAGGCAAAGGCTATAACCAAACCAATGGCCTCAGCACTATACACTCAAAGGGCTGGAGAAATGGCTCAGTGGTTAGGAACCTGGATTTAGTTCCCAGCACCCACATGGGAGCTCACAACAACGTGGAACTTCAGTTACAGGGAATCCAAAGTTCTCTCCAGGCCTCTGCAGGTATCAGGTGCACATATGTGATGCACCCTTATCTATGTAGGTGAACACTTATATATGTAAAATAAAATAAATAAATAAATAAATATTAAAGAGGAAGCAAAGAGCAGTAATCATTTTGAACCACTGAACCATCTCTCTGGCCCTACTCATACCAGTTTTATACAGAATCTCAATATAGTGTCTAGTGTCTAGTCTATGTCTTAAAAACTTAAGGATCCCATATAAATGAAATGCTACTAGATAATCCTGTAATGATAAAAGTTATAAAGTTATAAAGCATACTACTTTAAATATCCATTAAATTTCAAGACCGGAAACTAGCACAAGTAATGAATTTGCAGATTGTGTATTTTGTCTCCTGTTCTAAATACAAATACTACAAAAGCATTTAAAGTGGAGAATACTAGTCCATATTAAGTATCATAATCTCTATTTCTCTCAGTCAGATGAAAATCCTGACTTGCTGAGTTTTATCCTAATAAACCCATTTTAAGTAGAAAATATCTTAAATTCAAATGCATTTTAATAGACCTAATTAAGCAAATATCAAAATTTGGCCTAGCCTACCTTAAATATATTCAGTACACTTTATTATTAGCCTATAGTTAAACAATAGTATCTGATACAAAGGCTGTCTTATAATGAAGTAGTAATGCCTCACAGAATGTATTCAACAGCACAAAAGTAAAAAGCATTTCATTGTGCAGTTAAGTTTTAATACCATTCTACATAAAAAATTTTCAAGTCATATAACTTTAAATCAAGAATTGCTATAGAGCTGGGTGGTAGTGTCGTCGGCGCACACCTTTAATCCCAGCACTCGGGAGGCAGAGATAGGTGGATCTCTGTGAGTTTGAAGCCAGCCTGGTCTACAGAGTGAGTTCCAGGACAAGCTCCAAAGCTACAGAGAAACCCTGTCTCGAAAAACCAAAAAAAATGCTATAGATCCATTAAAATTACAAATATAGATTTTTCTAAGCTCTATACATTACTGTGAGCCTATACCACAAAATGTCATTAAGAACTAAGCTTTGCTTCTTAGTGTAACACACTATACTCTTCCCTATTAGTTTGTTGCTAATATACTTTGGAGCTCAAAGTATAATCAATAAGATGTCATCCTAGTTGTAAAAGCAATTTAAAAACATCCCTGCAGGTAGTGATGGACTAGCAATAATAGAACAAGCCCTTTAAGCACATTTTAGCACAAATCCATAATGCTTTTCAAAATTACTCTTTATCCTTAGTTTTACCTCACACAGCATAATGGCTCATTCTCATCTTTAGCTCAAACAAAAGACTAAAATGAACAACAAAAACAACAACAAAAACAAAAAAAAAAAAAAAAAAAAAAAATGCCTTCTCAGTGTTGCATGTGTATACAGGCAACTTTAAAAGACTCACATGGGTCTAACCAAGTCCTTTTTTTTTTTTTTTTTTGGTTTTTTGAAACAGGGTTTCTCTGTGTAGCTTTGTGCCTTTCCTGGAGCTCACTTGGTAGCCCAGGCTGGCCTCGAACTCACAGAGATCCCCCTGCTCTGCCTCCCGAGTGCTGGGATTAAAGGCATGTGCCACCAACGCCCGGCCCTAACCAAGTCTTTGTGAGAGGTCTTCTGTAGAAGAAATGCCTCCCACTTTACAGCAGTGTTCCTGGAGCTGCCTGTGAGTGCTATCATGATAACTGAGCAAACCTGATCTCACAGCTTTGTTCCCCCTTACTTGCACTACATATAGCATACTCCATTGCCATCACTATGACTTCAGTACAATCTTCCATTGCTGAGTTTGATAACACAACAACAGGAACCACTTAATAAGCAACTGTTCAATCCCATAAGAAACCTTCCAAATGTTCTTAATTAAGTTTGCCATAAGCAACACTGGTTTTGTGTTGCTATTTGTTTCTTTATTAATTTTCAGAGAGAGTATCACTATGCCTGGACCTTATCATATAGACCAAGTTGACCTTGAACTCAGATATGTCTCCAAAGTGCTAAGATTAAAAGTAACACAATATCTGGCCTATGAGCAACACATTTTAGTATTACTGTGAAATCATTTCTAATAAAACCAAATACAAATGAGAAATTTGTCATGCATTTCACTGAAAAAATTAATTATATCCAGCTAATAACCTCACAAAAAACAATTTTATGTTATGTACTTCACTGAAAAATACTAAAATCTAGTTAAGAACTTCACAGAAACTATTTTGATTTGTGCTTTTATGCAAAAAAAAAAAAAGGAAACAAGTTTACAATTAAATTATGGGTAGTCTTTGGAGAATCCATATTCAATCTGTAGTAGCTGATTTCTAATCTCAATTATCATAAAAGGCATTACTAATAAAATAATAAAGAACCCATTAGTTCTCACCAATGTATGGGTTTCATCCTGCTGCTTCGAGAGTTTCCATAGCAGGGAAATGACATTCAGGACTTGCTGCATAACCTGTAGAGGCTCTCGCTCTACACCATTTCCAACAGAAGCAGCTAGTTGTGGAGGCAAAGCTTCAATCCAGCACTCAATTAGCAATGGAATTATTATCTCAATGAATCCTTTCAGATTTTCAGGGGATGACAGGTCTTCATCCACAGCACCTAGTGCTCCCAAGTACCTAATAGGGAAAGGTAAGAATAAAAAAAACCTTAATGATTTCATAATGTGCTGTTCACTGCTTAATTTAAATATAAAATACAATAAAACGAAGCACCATAAACTATCAATTACATTGATCAAAACTGGTAAGAAAAACAAAATACTAAAACAGCAAAGCCAACAGAAATTTTTAAGTTTTACTTCTAATTAGGCTTTGGCTACAAATGAAGACATACTTTTAAATGACTCCTGACATTGGGAGCCATCTAATCAACTCATCGTGAATAACTACATAAAAATTATGAAAAACAAGTATTATGTCTTCCCACCATTAGCCAGTAATGGTCAACAGTTAAAATTTAATATAGGAAAACTGAGTGTGGACATAACTGAAATCCTTACCGTAGCCTGAACTGTGAACTGACATTTGGCTGTGAACCCCCATTTTCATAAACCTGGATCTGTTGCTGGTCGCTGGCATGATCCTTCCAGTTGATAAAAATGGAGTTGCTAGTGGCATGGGGAGTTTCTTTTTGTTCCTGAAGTCCTTCACTTTCTCTCAACCTACTGGATCCATCTGCCAAGGCCTGAAGGAATTTACTGAGTCTTGCTAAGACTTTCAGCCTCCATTGCTGAGAAGTGACTCTCCGGTTAGGATTTACAGAAAGTATCCAGGACTGGAATCTGTCTCTATTTACCAGTCCTTTGGACAGCTGCTGATGAGAAATGAGTTCTACAAAATTCTTAAGCAATATACTGCTACGGCCAGTAATGAGAGCTGGGTAATGTTCCAGCAGTATGTCCAAAACTTTTAAAGAGTCCTCCTGAATTCCTTCAGTAATGTGAGTCATGGCACTAGAGAGATGGGCACTTACCAAAGGGAAAAATGGAGATATTTGTTCAGTTCGTATTTTGGGGGCCAGGAATTGAAGAAGTTGAACTGCTGCTAATCGTACATTAGCATCTCTATCTGTAAACACAGCAGTCACTTCACTTAATATGTTTGAAAGGTGTGCATCAATTATAAATGGGTATTGAGACAAAAGGTCTTTAAGTCCAAGAAGAGCACTTTGTTTAACACCAGCATTATAGTGATGCATCTGTGACAGCAAATCCTATAAATAAAAATACAGATTTTAAGTGTGAACATTACTATGTATCCCTTTCATGTAAACATTTTAACTAAAACTAGCTAAGCTGAATTCCTTGTGCAAAGTATCAAAATGTATTTTCAGATGTTGGTTAGCTTTACTAGGATCAGAAACACTCAACATTTACTGCAGACCTACTAGATTCCAAACATTATATTTATCCTTTCCAAACTTAACAAAATTTTCCTGCACACTTTCATGTGATGTGTTTTATTCAGAGGATACCATTTGGTAATTTTATTCTCCCAATACATACCTCATTATACATATATAAATAATTCTACAATCTTACAAAATCTAAATACAGCACTGTCCTGGTACCAAGCACTTTACAAAAGG
>CABHPQ010170117.1:10032-21213 GCA_902168405.1 Peromyscus aztecus
ACCCATTGGTGATGGATTGGCCTTTCATAATAACAGAGGCTTCAGACTGTTTTAATGAGAGAAGAATAAATAACTTACTATTTATATTCTTATTAGTCACTCAATTTTCATCTTGATGATATTTTACTATGTAAACAAGGAAAACAGGCTCTGTATTTGGATAACATGATAAAGATGTTTATATTTTCCAAAGGTTAATGCTAAGATTAATATTTTTAAGATCAACATCATTAAAACTTTATGTTTCTCCTAAGAATGTTGAAGCACTTAGCCTTTTTGGCTGGGTTCATCAATTGCCAAGTCATGCCAACATAGAATCATAAACAAGTAGCCTCACTCAGAGCCATAAAGCCACAATCAAAATCATAATTTAGGGTGGGAGGGATTAGGGCTCAGTGAGTAAAGTGCTTGCCGAACAAGCATGAGGCCCACAGTTCAAATCCCTAGAGCCCTTGTGAAGGCAAATGCAGTAGCAGGTGTTATAATCCTAGTGTTCCTACCCCAAGATTAGAGGCAGACAGGAGAATCCCGGGGCGCTCATGGGACACTCACCTTCCATAGTCAGCAGCAAGGGAGACCCTCCATCATCAACAAGATGGAAGGAAGTGCACAGCGTGTGAGATTGTCTTCCTTGTTCACACACATGCACACACATGCACACACACACACACACACACACACACACACACACACACACACACACACACAGTTTTTGAAAAAATTAGAATTTAGGCTAACTCCAAAAGCTTACACAAGTGAAAAGAGTATCGTAAAATCTCTCTCTGATGGGATTCATACTTACAGCCTGCTGCGCCTTGGGCAATACCTCACCTTGATTCTACTTACTAGAGCAAGTGGATTATGGACTTGGAAAGAGAAAGTGAATGGTTCCAATTCAAAGCAAACCCCAGCAAGGTGAAATCACCTGTCTAAAGGTCACCTGTCTATCGGAGAGGCAGAAGGGAACATCAGTATCTAGACCCCCAGGTGAGGCGGCTTCCCAGCTGTTATTCCACACAGAACCTCAGCCCGTGCTCCCACCCAAGCGGTGCTGCCCAAGGGGTGATGAACTAATCCCGTTGTTCTAGTGACTAACTTAATAACTAGCAAGTCCTCCGCAGATGTTAAGACAGATGAGCGGTTCCTAATGTTTCCATCTGAACATATATATCTTTATGCGTATAATATACATACAATTATTGTATTTATCTACTGGGAGGGGACATGTGTACCATGGCAAGCTGTGGCAGTTAGAGGCCATCTAAAAGGATGTCTTAGGGTTTCCATTGCTGTGATGACACACCAGGACCATAAAGCAAGCTGGAGAGAAAAGGGTTTATTTGCCTGACACTTCCACATCACTGTTCACCTCTGAAGGAAGTCAGGGCAGGAACTCAAACAGGGCAGGATCCTGGAGGCAGGAGCTGATGCAGAGGCCATGGAGGGTGTTGCTTACTGGCTTGCTTCCCCTGCCTTGCTCAGCCTGCTTTCTTCTAGAACCCAGGACCAGCAGCCCAGGGATGGCACCACCCACCATGGGCTGTGCCCTCCCCTATTGATCACTAACTGAGAAAATGCCTTACAGCTGGATCTCATGGAGGCATTTCCTCAACTGAGGGGCCTTCCTCTCTGATGACTCTAGCTTGTGTCAAGTTGACACACAAAACCAGCCAGTCCAGAGGATCGCTCCTTCCACCATGTGAGTACTGGGGATAGAACTCAGGTTGTCAAGCTTGGTGGCGAGGGCCTTTACCCACTGAACCACCTGCCAGTTCCATAAACATATTTGTTTTATTTTTTTAGGAGGGAAAAGGGAACCAAACCCTTTCATATGTGGTATTGAGAAGGAGGACACAGACCAATAAGGGAGAAAGGGGCTGCAGGTCAGAGAGCCAGGAACAGGTAGGCAGTGACCCCCGATCCCACCCACCCTCCACCCCATCCCACCCCCCTATCCCACCCCTACCCCCCCCCAGTAGAATTTACAGGTAGATGATAAGATTAAGCCGATGGATTCAGGGAGACTGGTGGTGTCCCATGAGGAAACATGGTAAAGCCCTTCTGTGGTCTCCCCTCTGAACAACTCACAAAGTGACAATCTGCCAAGGTCACAAAGGCTCTGTCTGCTCAGGACACCTTGGGACTTAGTCAATCATAGCAAGGCTGGGGTCTCCTTGATCCACCGTTGTCCCTGTCTATGGGACCTTCAGCTGAAAACTCCAGAGTCTGACCAAAGAAAGACTCTCAAGTCTTCTCTAAAGAGCCAAGACTTGAGGGACAGGGCTGACCCCATGGGGAGCCGTGAGTCAGCGCAGCAAAGGACTTCAGAGCCCTGTGAGCAAATGGAGTCAGTGGCTGGCCAAGATCTTAAAATACTCAAGACACCTGAAGCCTCAGACTCAGGCTTCATCCCTTTCCCTCTGAGGCACAGGGTCTCCTAAAGAGCTGCTGCCAGCCTGCTGAGCTCCAGCCCCCCACCCTTACCCCGGAGTCTGTGGCTCAGTAGGTAGCTCAGGGGCGCCTGTCTCCGTTCCACAGCCTTATTCATGAATTTCATGAACGCACTTGTTAAATGCCCCCTCCCTCTCCCACCAGACTTAACTAACATTTCTTTAGCCCTTTTTCTGTCACTTAACCTACATCTGTTCTTCACTCATCTGACACCGAGGATATCCCTCTGATGCCATTTAAGTCAGATTCCCTAAGCCACTCTCAAAGCTATACTTGCTCCTTCCTAATTGCCTTGTTGCAAATGAAAGCACTTCCTAAGGAGCAGGGAGAGTTGGAGGGAGTGTCGGAGACACTTCAAACATCACTCTACTGATGGTAAAATTCAGACTGTGAGTCATGGCTACCATAGCTCAGGCTCCTTACACTTCCCCAATTCAGTCCTTCCAGAAGGTCCGCATCCATCCATATATCCTTTCTGTCCAAAACACAGCATGAACCCTGTTCATTTCCTCTTCTAAAACCTCCCATGGGAAGCTGGCCTGCAACACAGGTCTTTCCAGGAAATTTAATTCTTGGGTATTTGAATATTGAAAACATTTGCTCTTAGAATCAATGATTTTGAAACCTCAGGTAAGATCATGCCCTACATAGATAGGACATAGGTGTACTTGTTGCATTTTAATAGTGAAATTACAGAATTTCTTATATTGTAATACCATAAGAACCTATATTCATCTTATTTTTGTTAAATAGTAATACATGCATTACATTCAAGTTTTCCTATCCTCTGAAGTCATTTCCTTTTTCTTTTTGTGTTTTTTCTTCCAAATTCCCATTTAACCTTGACCTTTATCCTCAATAGAAACGTCCTCTGTCCATGTTCCCTTGTACTACTCACTAGGAGCCCCCTTTGACAGCCTAGGCGATTTCTGCTGGCATAATCAGGGCTGTGGTAAGATGGTAAGAGCTGTGGCCACGGTATTTGGCTGGAGGTAGATGAAAAGGGAAGTGGCAGCCCAGGTGGCACTGGTGCATGCCCCCAGTCCCGGAACTCGGAAGGCAGAGGCAGGCAGAGCTCAGCGAGTTGAACGCCAGCCTGGTCTACAGAGTGAGTTCCATGACAGCTGGGGCTATACAGAGAGAAAAAAAGAGAGAGAGAGAGAGAGAGAGAGAGAGAGAGAGAGAGAGAGAGAGAGAGAGAGAGAGAGAAAGAAAAGAAAAGAAAGGAAAGAAAAGGGAAGGGGCTACCTACCATGGGCAAGGACTTGGGAGCACTGTGCCATAGCAATGGCCACCAGCCACTCAAGCATGCACAGTCCTTCCATGATGAGCCTTGTTATGTGTGGCAGATTATCAGTTACCTGCATAGGGGAAAGTGACAAATTTGTTACACCATACTTACTCTGGGCATGCTTAGGGACCATCCAGAGGAAGGTGGGACAGTAAACAGACTTTGGTAAAGCCTGGCCATTAGAATAACTGACTCACATCGGAGACAGCTGAAGGTGTGGGAGACCCCTTTCTATTTGCTGCAAGGGGTTTTGATCCATGCAATTGCACCTGTGGCCTCTCACCACTGACAGCTGGGACTGCTATTTTCATTTTGAAATTCAGCTGCTCCTATGACAGTCTTGATGCAACATTTTAGGCATGTTCAGAAGCATGACTCATGATACTCTCCCAAGACGAAACCACTCCTGTGGTGTAGTGGGTAGCCATTCCAGCTTTGATCTGGAAGTTCCAACCCCCATTGAGGCTTCGGTAACTGTCATGCCTACAAGGCGGGGCCAAGGGAAGACCCTGAAGACCCGAGATCCGGATGCATGAGCTCTCTTGGTTCCTGGACTCCAGAGAACACCTCCGGACTTCGCCACACCTTTTCCAGACCCTGTAAACTATCCCTTCATTAGTAAGTTACCCCACAAAATAAACCACCCTTTTAACTATATGGAGTGGCCTTAATAATTTCACCGATACTGTGGTCTATTCAATTAGTGCTCAGCTTCCTGATCTACTAATGCTCCAGACTCAGATGCAAGATTCAGACTGCTTGCAATTTGAGAAGCAGGAAATCTCAGCCAAGACACTCGGCAAAAAGCACTGGAACTCAGGAGAGGTCTGGGGGCAAAGAAAGGAGATCAAAAGTCTAACGTCAAGTGTCACTTACTCTACAAAAGCCTATTGATTGGATAGCTGCAATCCTCCCATTAATAAGCACCAACTAGCCGGGCGGCGGTGGCGCACGCCTTTAATCCCAGCACTCAGGAGGCAGAGGCAGGTGGATCTCCGTGAGTTCGAGGCCAGCCTGGGCTACCAAGTGAGTTCCAGGAAAGGCGCAAAGTGACACAGAGAAACCCTGTCTCAATAAACCAAAAAAAAAAAATAAAAAATAAAAAATAAAAAAATAAAAATAAGCACCAACTAAAATGTTTACAACTTCTGGTTTTCTCTGAGGCTGGAATCTCATCTGGGAGGGAGGGAAGGAATTTGAGGTATAAAAACCCACTTTCAGGATGCAGGTGCTAGGGGTGATTATGCGATTGGAAGGATGCAATCTCATCAATCCGCTCACTACTATTTAAGCATACACCAGACAAGCTTTTGCACTAAATAATTGTGGCTTTATTTTTCTTTCACAAAATACAAAGTGTTGCACCACGTTATAGTAGTGTTTTAACACAAGAAAATTCCAAGGTATTCATTGGGAGAGAGGTGGGTTCTACAATGTTGATTTGTGTCATTCTTAATATTAAAGGAAACTGTCATGACAACGGATGCTGACCAGGTAGAACATGCAGGTTATTGCTTAGAACTTGCATAAACTGTAAAATGGCACACATACAAAGATTACAAACATTTCAAAATTTTACTGAAAGTTCTGAAAAGATACTTACTATCCCTTCAAACAAAGCACAACCAGAAACCAAAATCAAAGAAACTCAATTATATCTTAATTACTGGTACATCTTAGTAATACTGGTTTATAAATTATCTGGTCTTATATTTTATAAATAAAACTCTTTAGTCTTATGGAAATAAGTTATTAAGCATATTTTGAGAGGCTTCCAAAATCTTTATGACAATATTATATATTATAGCATCAGAGAAAAATTGTACATATCACTATAGTTAATGCATGTACCCCAGTTTTAAAGTGGCCTTTGCAAATAAGATCTATGTTGAAATGTTATTACAAATTCAATAACCGAAAAATGTCGTAGCTTACCCTACTTTTAGGACTATCATTTACACAAAAATTCCCTAAGTAAAAAGCAGACATAATCCTACAGAAACCCATCGAGCAGGAAACAAAATACAGAGCACATTTTATTTACAGCTATATTTTTAGGTTCAATTAGCCAAAAAGGAGCAAATGATTATAACACACATAACAGACTTACATAAAAATGCAAAGAAAAAAGTTTGAGATGGTGTCTAACAAGTTTCCAGCCAGAGGTATAGAGCTTATAAATCTGTGATTTAGAAATCATTTTCATTGTGTTTGGTCTTTTGTGTAGGGCCTGATATCAAAACTGCTGCTCAGAGTGGATAAATAAATGTAAACTTTTTTATGCAAACAAATCCATCTTTCAAAGCTGCCTACTGCTATCGAAAACAAAGTATGACATACTATCAAGAAAGTAGAAACTCAAGTCTGGACCACAAAGGTACCAGGGCTCAAGTCCCAGGGTGCTGAACTCCAGGAAACATTAACTCATCAGCTAGTAGTTTGTTTTTAAATAAACAGTACCACAGAAGGCTTTCCTATTGAAGAGCAAGACTCTAAAACAATTTGCCACAAGCCAGACCCTGTCCTCATCAAAACAGCTCCATTTTACACCCTCAATACTGCCAAGGGGTCTATAAAGAACATTTATATCATTAACACACCTACAATAAATCCCTAGCTGAAACACTTTATAAAACTCTTATTGCTAAACCAGTTTAAGAAAGAGCTTACAGATGTTTAATAAAACTATAATTACCTTTGTTTCATGTTGTAAACAGGTATTATTACATGCTGCTGGCTTCCTGTAGCCTATTAATAATTATAGTTTGTCAGATTTTTCTTTATTAAACTTCCTACAATGCTTGTTTCCATGAGAGAACCTATTTGTAAACTTTGAAACCTGCTGCAAGAGATTGAGAAGCATATAGATGACTGGGGATGTCTCAGAAGTTGACACAGAAAGGTCCTGGCATATGGAAAGGGGATAGTGAAGTCTGTGGGGCATTAGAGAGTAGAGAAGGGCAACCCAGGTGAGCTCACACAGAAAACTCTCAATAGAGGAAGAAAATACCATCTTTGAAAGCAAAAGCAGTCTTGCTGTCTCCTCCCACGCCAGGTCCCATGGGCTTTTCTCATTTCTGCTCACATCAGGAGAGTTTTGCATCAGAGTTGGCTTTCAGTAGCTTTAGTGTGAGCCAACTGTAGTTAAGGCCAGGAGGTGTGTGTGCGCATTCAGAGTCTCTTCACACAGGAAGATTCTCACTGGTGTGTTGGCTCACACCTGCCGAAAAGCACTGTGCCATTCTTGTGACAAAAAAAAAAAAAAAAGTTTGCTTTCTATGAAATCCAAAACACAAGAATGCATAAGCTTTATGAAACATTATTGATGCCCATAACTATGTGGGCTTTTCAACTGCACAGGCCACTGAAGTACTCAAAGCAAGGCGATGCAAACACACTGGTCTTTAGGATGCTGATTTACATACTTGGAGCAATGCAGGAACCGACTTATCCAGATTTGTTAATAGAGTCTTGTGGGACATGTTGCTTTTTCTTAAAAATGAAAGGCAAGAAACATATGCATTATGATGGTACTTTTCCCTCTGTGCCTCCGTGACAAACGACATTTCCAAATGCCTAAGAAATGCCACCAGCAGTCCATGAATCCTCAAGAAAAACTCGTTTCCAAATGCCCAAGGTCTCAGAGGAAGCAATTTAAAAATCTGACACTTGAACAAAAACTGAGTTAAACAAATTATTAAAATTCATGAAAGAGTTTCATCCAAATACCTATAAACTAGGCAATTTTCCAACCAGACCCTTATGGACTCAGTTTATCCATAACACAGCAAACTGACTCTCAGAGATGGTAACAACCTACCATTATTCCATAACTGGCCCATGAAATAACAAAAAGCAGTTAAAATTTAAAAAGCCAACATACCATAGTAGCTTGAGTTAATTTCTTTGCATGCATGCATAACTCCATTTTGAATTTCAAATAAACGCAGACAATCCTCTAAATGATTTTAGACAAAAGAGTGCAAATTCTATAAACCCAAGCTTGAAAATTTCAGTCTCACACGTAAAATACTGAATGCAGGATCCACGATCTTGCATGCTATTAATTATTTTTGCTCTTTTTTAAGTGTCATGAGACATTTTCTAGAGTGCTACACATTCAGATTGTCACTAATTTTTTTCTAGAAAAATAGAATTGCTTAAAAATTTATACCAATTTGCTTTTATTTTCTATAAAGATTTTAAGAGTTGTTAAATATCAGAATGCCTAATAGACTCATTTAAATTAATCCACGTAGCCAAAATACTTAATATCTAAAATATCTAGCAAAAATTTGTCATTCAATAAATGAAAATTTCATTGTTTTCGTAAATATTGTGTTCTGTCTTTATTTGTATTTTAGGTTGATAAACATAATCGCAGAACAGCAAAATCCAGCCCATTGAAGGGCTGGCTTACAGTGGCAGTTTACAGAGCATTTCCATGGTGTTTCTCTTTTATGAAAGAGCGTGGAGAGTTGACTTTTGGATGCTGCCGCTAATAAGGATTGCTGACCAAGGGAATGACAAATCTTAGTCTAACATTTGATATTCTGAATATACTTATTTGATGACTGGCTACACCAATCAATGAAAAGTAATGGCCATGACCTTTTAAGCAGGAAACAATTATTGCCTACATGGAGATTCCTAGCTATATGCTGTCATTATTTTGACGGTGAGTTTAAAATCTGTGTTCAGAACTGTAGCAATATCCAAAGAGTCAAAAATATTTATCTCAAGATTTATTCCTTTTTTAGTGAATTTCCAAAATAGTTTTAAAATATAAATGTCTTCTTTCCTTAAAAAAAAAAAACAACAACCCACTTTTCTTGTAAAAGAGCTGAGAGCAATATAAAAACACTTGTGTTCCTACATCTTCACCCTTTAGACAACCAATATTCTTGAGTGCCTATGATGCAGACAGCAATAAACTTAGCAAGCCATCATCAATGTAACATTAGCTGCTTTAAAGAAGCAGCCCTGTCTTTTACATTACCTTATCTTTCAAAAGTAAATATACCTGATTTTATCATTTGATTGACTGAAATTTCAATTCCCATCTTTAAACATACTAGGTCTTGCCAGACTGTATCTGTATTAGACAATTAAATTAAGCTTCATTACATTAAACATTTTGATTCCATTCCACTAACCTCCTTTCCTCATCATAAGATGAATGATGAAAGAGAGTCAAACACTCTCCTTCAATCCGAGACTCTATATGGATTAGATCTTTTGGCTTAGGTTCAGTTAAATTCAAGTATTCACCACTAATTGAATTAAGACTCTTTTTTCATAAGAACAATCATTAAAGTCAAGTACTTCAGAAGAAAATAAATAAAGGCAATAATAGTTAAATATATAATTCTCTATTTGGACTGCAAGAACCAAAGTAAAAGTACACACGTACACACACACACACACACACACACACACACACACACACACAGACTACTTTCTTCACATAGAATGATAGTTTTGATAATCTGAATACTTGGGTTAAACCACTTTCTTCCTTCCTGCTCAAGAATAAGAAAGCAAAGAGGAAATTAGCAAGCCTGAGTCAAGTCTATGAAGAAAACACACTGACTTGTCTGTAGTTTCAGTCTCACTTATACAAGGCCGATTTCAGGAGCATGACAGATGCATTCGGGGAAAGACTGGTATTGTGGTGTCAGGCTTGGAACTCAGGGAAGTTTTTGCAAGAAGAAATACATTTTTCATGGAAAAAGTACAAGGACACAGAGGGAAGGCAGTGGAACGGATCACGTTCCTAGTGCGTCCTCCTAGTAGACTAAGTAGTCATTTACCAGCATGCACTTTCAAAAGACCTTCATCCCTAAGGTCCACACAATGGGTCTTACACCTGGCCTGACAAATAAAATAAAAATATATATATAGTTGGATAAAGCACTAAACATACAAATAAAGTGGCATCTGAACTCTTAAAATGCAAGAAATAGTTTCAAACATGATATTGTCAAAGTGAGTGAAATACTCCATCATAACAGATGAATGCATAGCCAGATGAAACTGTGTCATTTCTGATGGCCTGGAGGAAAGGACGTGTTAGCAACTTAGAAATTAAACCCTACGCAGGCACCGACATTAGAGGAGAACACAGCACAATGAACCGAGCGGCTTACGGACTCAAAAGCAGTTCTCATTCCTTCAGCAAGACGGGTGGCACATCAAGGCCACCAAATTACCAGTCATTTTTCTGCAGAGAATAATCCCCATGTACACTGAGAGTTCAGTAAAGTTTCACCATTCTACTCACAACTTTTATTTAAACTTTTCAATTCCTATCCATGCTCAAAATGCAGAAGGAAAGAAGAACTCTTGGGAGTGAAAACTAAATTTTATTTTCTCTTTTCTAAATATAAAAAAGAGAGAGGGAAGAAAACACTGAAACCCTGAATAACAATCATAACTAATAGAGCAGCATAAGAGCATGCCAGGAACTCATCTATTAGTAGACGCGGCATGAGGAGGCATGAAAATGGCTTATGGAAGCAAAGGTGTTTGATGAAGCACGCCTTTAATCGAGTTTCCCATTCTGAAGGCTAGTCTTTGCTTTCTCCTGTCCAATGAGAGAGATGACCTTGATGCATCCTTTTGTAATTTTGATCATCCACATGACATTCATCACATCCAAAACAAGACAAGTAGTGACCCAGATACACTGAACTGCAAATCCAAGCCTTATGTAGGGCTCTGTTCCGTACACGGAGTACACAAAGAAATACAGAGGCGGTATTGCAATGATCCGCACTATGAAAAAGACCACTGTCATGAGGATTCCATTGATGACATTGGCTTTGGAAAACTTGGGGTACTTCAGGGCTTCAAAGAACCACCTGGAAAAGAGAAGGAGAGAAACATCACCACTTATTCTGCAGCTTGGGAATCTACCACCTTA
The DNA here is from genome assembly GCA_902168405.1 of Peromyscus aztecus. Classification (NCBI taxonomy): domain Eukaryota; kingdom Metazoa; phylum Chordata; class Mammalia; order Rodentia; family Cricetidae; genus Peromyscus; species Peromyscus aztecus. The sequence continues at coordinate 20,700 of CABHPQ010170117.1, forward strand.
CTCTCAAGTTTTAGGCTATAAAAGAATTCAAGGAACATCTAACAATTTGCACGGAGGGGCTGGGGAGATGGCTGTGTGGATAAAGTGTTTTCTGTACAATCACGGAGACTTGAGTTCTGCATCTTGGAGAAAAGGTTTCTACAGATTAAAATGAAACCACACAACTTCAAACTGATCCCTGTAACCTACCTTTGGTTCACAAAGGGGCTGGAGAGCTCGGCAAGCAGGCGAAAATTGGCAATGTATGAAAGCACTCCATCTTTCTGGATAAGAGACAGAAACAGTGTCAGGGACTCATCAAAATATACAAATGTTCTAGAAATAGCCAGTCACTCCTATGTATACGCCATCATTATAAAAACAAACCAGGTGTCCACCTTTTATCATTAAACTAATTTTCTTCTTTTTTTAGAAGTATTTTTTAGGTGTATGAATGTGGGCCTGAATGTTTGTATGGGCACCATATGCATGCCTGGTGCTCTGGGAGACCAGAGAAGAAGGTCTCCTAGATCGC